>OX598329.1:4587164-4827456 GCA_951411735.1 Somateria mollissima
CAGCCCTTCTTCAGCATCTCGTGCACCTTCTGCAAAGAGCCGGCGGCGCCCATCAGCCTGGGGCTGGCCCCAAACCCCCATTTTTTTGCCAAAAATATGGCAAATCCCGCAGGCAGCCATGCCCAGGGAGGCCGGGGAGCTGCGGGGCCGCGCCGCCGGCCGCAGCCAAGGCAGGGAGGGAGGCGAGGGGCCCAGCGCCCGCCGCCCGGGGGGCGGTGCTGCGGGGGGCACCTACCAGCTCGTGGCTCTGCGGCTTGCCCTGCAGCTTCTGGTGGTAGTCGAAGGTGAGGCGGTCGAGCACGGCGTGCTCCTCCTCGTCCACCGTGGCCATGGAGCGCTCCTTGTTGATCTTGTCGATGTCGATCTGCTCCTCGCCCTCCAGGATGGCGTTCCACCAGTACTCGTCCCCCTTTGTTCAGGTTGATCTGGGGACAGCGGTGACGAGGGGGAGGCTCAGAAGGCAGCGGGCACAGAGCCCCCCACCCGCCCTGGGGGTGGATCATCCCCCCTCCGGGCCCGTCTGCGAGCGGTGCCAGCGGAGCTCTGGAGCACGGCTGAGGTGGGGGCCCCACTCACCGCCCCCCTTCCCGTGGCTGGAGGAGGGGGGGTGAGACACCCACAGAGCTCCGAGGGGTTCGTGGGACCCCCCCTGCTGCAGGCACAGCCTCTTTGGTCAAGCTGTGGGCCTGCGGTGCAGCCCCAGCCCCCCTCCCCAGCGGGTTTGGTGCCTCCTTGGGGGATTCGGTGCCTCCCCAGCGCTTTGCTGCCCCATCTCAAGCTACAGGGATCTCAAAACCCAGTTTTGGGTTCGGCGTCCCCCGGCAGCCGAGGGTGCGCTGCTCCAGGGGGCGAGCCGAGCACCTGGGGACCCGTCCAGATGTGGTGGGGGGGGGTTCACAAATCCCGGCCCTGCCGGGCGGCCTTCGCGTTGCGCTAACCCAGAAAGAGCCCTCGCCTCGGCTCCCCCAGGGGCTCGCTCCGCGTGCGGGCCGCGTGGGCGGCGAAGGAGGCTGAAATGTCACCCGCTGCTCCGCGCCGCCCGTGCTCGCCGCGAGCGCCTGCCTCCTGCCTGCGCCATCCCCCTCTCCGCCAGGATTCGGGCCCCTGCCCCGCCGGGGGAAACGAGCCACGAGCCTCCCGGGTGGACGAGCAGGGAGCCGGGCGGCAGCGCTGGGTGCCGGCGTGCCCGCGGCGCGTCCTGCCCCGCCCGGCACCCAGCCGGTGTCCCCGACTCGCTCCTTTCCTTTGGCCTCGGAGGGAGGGGTGGGCTGCTTTTCCCGATATTATTTTAGCAATAATCCCAGCAGCACGGAAGATTTATGGCGTTCGTTGGCGGCCTCTGCAAAATCATCAATAAAGGCAGACAATACAATTTAGCCGAACCTCCCCAGAAGCTCAGCGGCTCTGGAGGGGACGCACGGGCGGCCATTAGCGGCACGGAGCCGGGCGGCTGGCCCTGGTGCGAAGGAAGGGAACCAATTAATGCAGGAGGGGGTGGCTGGGGGCTTAATCCTGCTGGGAGCGCGGAGCCGGTATAATATTGCAGCCTGGGGAAGGAAGGCGTTAGTTTTGCCAGCCAGACGGGCGAGCTCCTTCTCCTCCTAATTGCACGGTTGCACTTTCCGGGGGGGATAACGGCGCCGGGGGCTCCCAGCCCCGCTGCCCCCACCCAGGTGGGAAGGGAAAACCCTTCCCCCTCTCCCTTCCCCACCACATCCCCGTCTGCCACCGGTGCCAAGCACCCTATGACCGGTGGGGCCTGGATAAAGAGCCCGGGGTGGGACGCGGAGGGAAGCCCCCCGGGCGGCCGCAGCCTCCGGTGAAAGGCTGAGGAGCTGCGGCCAGCGCGCGGGCGACCCAGGAATCCTCTCCTCCTCCCCGCCCCGTGCGTGGCCCTGGCTTTATTTACCGCATACCGCTTCCCACCCTGCTGGGAGGACAGAATTATTCATTTCCTCGCCAGCTTTTCCACGGTGCGCATCGCTCCAGCGCCGAGTGCTTTGCAAACAGCAATTAATTAACCTCTGCAGCCACCTTGCGCGCGCGGGGGAATTCGCTCTTCCCCCGTATTCCAGGGGGAGAGAGCCGAAAGTGGGACTCGCTCCGAGGCTGGAGTCCCACTTTCAAACACGAGCCTCCGAGCTGCCCGCGGGGCTCGGCGGAGCTCTGCCAGCTCGGGGTTGGGGTTTTTTTGGATCTCGGCGGGGCCGGACTGCGTGCTGCAGGCAGCTCGGCTCCCAGGGTGGGATCTGCTGGGCTCGGGTTGAGCTCTCGGCGCGTTCGTCTTCTGTCTCTTGATTCCCTCGGCTGGGCGCGGGGGCTGCAAAGAGCTTGCGGGGACGGAGACGCAGGAGGGAGCCTCGGCGAGCGTGTGGGTGTGAGGGAGAGCAAGTGGGGGAGAGCAGGCAGCCGGTGGCCGGTCCCGTAGCGCTCAGCCCGGGCGATGCGGTGCCTGAGAGCCACGGCCCCACCGCACGCGGCCCCACGCAAAGCCCCCGAGGGGCTGCACGGCGGGAACAGGGCTCCTTCACAAGGACACGCCGCGACCTGGTTACGCCGCTCGCTCCGAGACAAGGCAAAAGCCTGGCCTGAACTCGAAGCTGCTGCTACCACAGCCCAGCCCAGCCGCTCTGCTCAGCCCTGGGGGCTCCTAAAAGTGCTGGCGGCCTTTTGCCGGAGGCAGGATCGGGTTCCTGCAGCGTGCCGGGCTCTCAGTCAGGCAGCACCCTCGCGCCCTCTGCTTCCATTTTTTTTTTGGCAGATGCCAAAGGTGCCCCGTGGGGTCAGAAGCACCTTCTGCAATGGGACACCGTGGGGAAGGAGGTGATGGGGGGCACATCGTGGCTGAAGCTGGCATGGTGACATCGTGCCATGGTGTCCTCGTGCCATGGTGTCCTCGTGCCACGGCGTCAGCGCTCCCGGGGCAGGTGTCTGAGACCACCCCAAGGGGGACCGGGCTGTCCCCACGCAGGGGGCTCGGCAGCACGCTGAGAGCCTGAGCAGTGGCAGCGGCACCGGACGCGGTGCTGTGTCCCTAGTCCTGCCGGGAGGGCTGCCGCCCTTCGCTGCAGGAGGCTGGGCTGTGCCGCAGCACGAGGTTTCCCCCCCTGATCCTAAATACCTTGTCAGAGATGCTGCCAAGGGACGTAAGTAGGTCTTGGGAGAACAACCTCTCACCACCTGCTTCCCTTCCGAGGCAGCAGCGGCCTGCCCAGCGGGCAGCAGGAGGAAGAAGTCATGGAGGGGGCACCAGGACAGCCGCGGGCATCGCTCCCAGTGGCACGTGGAGGTCGGGGAGCGCCGCAGATCGTTGATCCCTCGGCCTCGCGGCTCAGGAGCTGACAAGCTGCAGGCTGTAAGAGTTGTTCAAGGCAGGGCTCGGTGACAAAAGCCCAAGCCCGGACAACAAACGTCGGAAAGGAGGAGAAAAAGAGAGGGAACGGAGGGGAAAAAAAAAATCCTCAACAACGAAAATAATCCCAAAACGTGTTGTGCACAACACCCCAGCGGAGCCTGCTAAAAACAGCTCATGCGGATCTATTTTCATCGCGCTTTTGACAAGCGAGCGGGCGTGACAGGGAAGGGAGAGCACGGGGCTGAGAGCCGGGGCCCGGCGCCGGCCGGGGCCACGATCCCGGGTGGGAGCAGGCACAGAGCAAGCACCCGGGGACCGGCGGAGCACGCGGCCTTGAAATGAGGCCCTGTTGGGTTTCTCCCTCGGCCGGGAGCTCGCACAAGCTGTGAGCGTGCCGAGGGGCGAGGCGGCAGGGGCAGGCCCGGTGCCACGCAGCAGGGAGGCGCTCGGGGGCCTGGATTGAGGGAAGGGATCGAGGGGAATGCCGGGGGAGGTGAATGGAGGCAGAGCCGGGGGATGTACGGCAAATCAACCTGCTCAGGGGAAGAGCTGGGGGAGAGGGGAGGGCGATTACGGCCCCCCACAAGGGACAGGACCAGGCCAGGAGAGGTGTCGCCTCCACCGAGCCTCAGCGCTGGGATCGAGCTCGCAGGGACTGCACCAGATTAGGACCACGGACCACAAGCACGCGGATTTTCTCCAAACAGAGCCCCCGAGGTGTCCCACACCCACACTGACGGCATCCCTGGCGACTCCAGCGCCGGCACCTTGCGAGTTTCGGCTGCGTCCCCTCCCCGAAGCCCTGCAGGGAAGTCACCGGCGCCTCGCGGTGTGGTGATGAGGACGCTCGCGGGATGAAGGAGCTGGCCAGGGGCTGTGCCACGCGTGGAGGCGCACAGGGGGCAGGAGGCATGCCCGTGAGAGGAGCAGATCTCGGCAGCTCGTTAGCTTGTTAGCTGGGTGGCTCCCATGAATGAACCATGAGGAGTCTTCGGCTACTCTGCGCACGGGAAAAGGAGACGCTCCCGGGCGAGAATTACTCACTCTGCTCCAGTTACCTTACAATTCTTCAAGAGAAACTTCATCCCACCATCAATATGTTGGCAGCCAGCTGGAGATCCTCACAACCCTGCGCCCGTGCTAATTTGAGGCTCTTGCCTCCAGCTCGGGTTGGAGGCGAGGGGCCGGTTCCTCGCGCTGCCCGCGGTCGCTGCGGGAGGCCCCGAGTCTCGCTCCACCCGCGCGCTGCTCCCGTCCTCCTCCCGTCCTCCTCCGGCTCTTCACCAAACACCGCCTCCCTCGCTGGTCCCAGCAACGCGCTCTGGGTGCCCGTCAGCTGCCCCACTCGTGATGCGGGGCGAGAGGTGAGCGCACTGCCTCGAAACCTCGCGGCCTCGTGCAGGGCCAGGAACCACCGCGGCTGCCAGACCCTGGCCTCGGAGCCTCTCCTGAGGCTGCTGCCAGCCCCTGAGAGCTCCTGAAACGCTTCTGGGGTGGGCTCTGGCTGGGAAGGAGAAGGCAAAGATGGCAACAGGTGCCAAGACCCTGCTCCTGGAGGCCCCAACACTCGCACAAGAATTTGGCAACCGGTTGATGTGGAAGACACGCGAGGCCCCAGGCTGACGGGCAGCCCAGGACAGCTCCGGCTGGGGCAAATGCCCTGGGTCCCAGCCCAGCGGGGAGCAGAGCCACCAGAAACACGTACCGAGGCTGGGAGTGCAGCAGCAATGAGCTGCCGGGCAGCAACAGCCCCCAAACCACCTCAACGAGGAAGATGCACGGCGCTGGGGCAGGAGGGAAGGGAAAGGGAGCAGTGGCTGCAGTGACGGCTTCCAGCAGGGCTGGCAGCGTGCGTGAGAAACCCAGCGCACGGCAGAAATGAGGGACAGGGGCTTCCCCTCGCCCAGCACACAGGCGAGGGCAGCGCGAGCTGGACATTGCACGGGGAGAGCCAGGAAAAGGCGGCGTGGGACACGGCCAGGTCTGGCTCCAGCCTCCAGCTGCTGCGGATTCCCAGGTCAAGCCCAGGGGAGCTGCAAGGCAAGGCGCAGCGACGCGGCGGGAGCGCTCAGCCCTTACCAAAACGCACTTCCCCGGCTCCAGGCTCCAGAGGGAACTCTCCGTGTTGATCTTGTGCGTGAGCTTCCCTTCCATGAGGACGCGCTGGCTGCTGCCCTCCAGCACCGCCACGCGAATCGCGCCGCTGCTGATATCCACAGACACCTGGAAACACAGGGAGAGAAAATAAGCAGGGAGGCTCCTGCTCGCTTCCTCGCTGCGCTGGTTGGGGTGTGGGTCAAGTGCACTCGCTGGGGATGAGAGAGCGAGAAGAGCCATCAGGGCTGCGCGGAGCAGCAGGGTGGGAATCCCACCGTCACTTCAGAGCAAACAGCGACAGCTTGGAGAGGAAAGGAAACCTCTCCTGGGAACGGCAGGCAGCAGGGCCCGGCACGCAGAGCCCTGGAGGGACTCACGCCAGCTGGCTCTGCCACAGCCACTTCCCCATGCCTCAGTTTCCCCCGTGCCTCAGTTTCCCCCCAGAGCAAACCAGCACTGTGGGCCTCCTCCGTACAGCGTGCAGGGGCCCGCTCACTGCGACCGAGCTGTTAGGAGCACAGCGTGTGCGTGGCCAACACCATGACCGGCAGGTTTGGGGCTTTCTGACCCGGGAAGGCTCAGCCCCACACCGCAGCTCCCCCAGCTTCTGCTGCCCCAGCCCAAAAGCGCGCTCCCTGGCTTCGTTGGGCTGCTGAGCCTGCGGCTGATGGCCATGGGGACAGCACTGGGCTCAGACCAAGCTCCTGGCTGGGTGCCGGGGGGCTGCGAGGGGCGCGGGGCGAGGGAACGAGGCAGCTCCGTACGGAACGAGGCCAGCTCCCTCCTGGGGCAGCCATATGGGGAACCCTGCTCCGACCTGCCGCCGAGGTGGCACGGCTGCCCCCGGGGGGACAGAGGCAGACTGTGGCTTCGCCCGGTGGCACGGTGCTGCCTCAGTCTCCGAAGAGGCCAGGCCATATGCTGCTTCCCCTCCCGGCAGCACGGAGCCGCGCCAGCGCCGAGCCCAAGCGGGGCTGGGGCAGGACGTGGCCGGAGAGGGGCGGTCGGAGCCCTCCGGTCCTTCGCCTGAGAGGAGGAGACTGCGGTGAGATTTGCCTGCATTCTCTCCCAGAGTTCCCCCAGATCTTCCTCCTGCTCTGCAGATCTCATTTGAAACGTTATTACATTATCCATTACCTAGGAGATTTCCAGTGACTCACTAGCACCACACAGGCAAGAGCCGGGCAGAGCCGCGCTGCTCGGGGCCGGCACCACGGCTGCGTGGCCGCTGCCGCCTGACAGAGCCCCCGGACCGGCTGGGGCCAAGGAAACACCGCGGCTTGGACGGGAGCAGAGGAGGCCAGGTGGAAGCGGGACCCGTCCCCAGCACGGCCAGACCCCCTGCCACCGTCAGGGGCTCAGGGGGAGGGGGTCCGATGCCCCCGGCCCCGCGGCGGTGCCCAAGGCGCAGACGCAGCGTCACGGCTGCAGGATCCGAGGGGAAGGGGATGGTTCAAGGCGAGGCAGGCTTCGTTCCGAGGCAGCCACATGGGGCGGCTTGTGGGGCTGGGGGGCAGCTCTGGCAGCAGGCAGCAGGCCGGACAGGCAGCGTCTCGGCGTGGGGAAACCTGCGGCAACGTTTCAAATGGGGCTGCGGGTGCTGGGGAGGAGACGGGGGCTAGGGCAAGGCTTGTTGTTTGCAGCAAAATGCAACATGCCTCCTCCTAACCCAAAGGGCAGCGCGGGGAGACAAAGGCAGGGGAGAAGGTCCAGGATTCTGTGCAGCCTCTTCGCCCGCGCCATCGGTCAGAGCGCGAAGCGACGGCGCCGCTCGCTCCTCGCCACGAGCCCCCCGGGCAGCAGAGGGCTGCGGAGGCAGCCGGGGATGGGACCTGCAGCAGGGCTGGAAGCCCTCGCACCAGGGAAGCAGCCCGGGGGGCTCGCAGGAGCCCATGGCTCCAAGGCCGCCCGCACCCCTCGAGGGAGCGCGGGGCCCAGCTCTCCGCCACGGCTTCGCAGCGCGGCGATTTCAGTGCGCGCTAGAACGCCCACGCCCGCCCACGCAAATCAAACAAGCAAACACAAACCTAGGAGCGAATCTAGCTCATCTCCTCCGAGCCAGGCAGAAAAGAGAGGCTGTTGTCATTATCTCTATTTAAGTGCCTGGGAAGCGCTCGGATCCGCGGGCCCCTGTTGCGCCTGTAAGTAGATCAGAGCGGTGCGGAGCGTAAAGGAAGCGCTCCCACCTACCCCTTCTCCCGATCCCGCTCCACGGACACTCCGTGGAGCTCCATACAAGGAAACCTTAAGCTTGCCCGAGCGAAAATGTGCCATAGCAACAGCCGGAATCCAAAAAGTGTCATAAGTAAGATTTTGAGCAGCATTAGAGCCAGGCATGTTCCGAGCCCGGGGACCAAATGGGGGAGATTTTTAATCTCGCCTTGGCAGGCAGAAGCCAAGGAGCTGATAATTTTTTTAGAAGATGAAGCTGCGTGGTGAATGCAGGGGAAGGCTCCTGGTTTGCAGGAGCCATCGATACCGTGCCCTAAGCCTATCTAGCTCCAAAATCGCTTTGAAGCAGCCAGCTCTGGCCTGTGACCCAGCCCGCAGCCCCCCACGGCTGGAAGAGATGCCAGGACTCACTGTGAAATGAAACCTGGCTGCGAGGTGCCAAGAGGAGCCCCGGGAGCGAGGCAGGAACCAAAGAGCAGGAGACGCCTCGCCAGGACACGGAAAGCCTCGCGTCGGAGCCATCGATTGCCCAAGAGGGCCGGGCAGGCCCCGGGCCGGGCTCGGCAGAACCAAATTTGCCCTAGGGTGTCGTGCAGCGTGGAGCCGGGCAGAGCGGAGGGACGTGAATTTGGGGCAAGGAGGCTGCAGGGATGCGAACCTGCGGGTGTTTGGGGCTGCTGGCAGCAAACACGCCTATGGCAGAGCTGCCTGAAGGGAGCAGAGGAGAGACAGGGCAGAAAAACACGTCCTGTCCCGGCTCCTCGGAGCACCTGCAAGGCCCCCACAACTCTGGGTGGTGAAGGATGGGGTAGGCAAAGCATGACGCTGCTTTTTTGGCAAGGGCACAACTCCCTGGCACCTCCCTGTGCAGGGAGAGGCATCGTGATCGCGATACGATCCAGAGGGGATGGAACATCCGCCCAGACACCCCGAACCCTGCCAAGGAGCGGCCTGGCTTTGCTTTGGAGACCCACTGGGGACGCCGCATCTCGCGGGGCCCCCGCTGTCCCCTTGCCCCATCGCCCCTCCAGTCCGGGTCGCTGCTGCCAACGACGCTGTTGGCATGGCGAGGAGCTGTGTGGGCTGGAGCCGGTGAACAAACCCAAGCGTGCTCATTGCAGCTGCCCTGGAAGCAGAGAACGGGAGGTGGGGCAGCGCGGGCTTCCCAAATGGAAAAATACCGAATCAGCTGCGGGCAGAGGGGTGCTAGGAAAGCCCCCAGAGTTCAAACCTGGAGCCTGAGCCCGCTCCGGAGCCAGAGGAGCCCTGCCACCAGGCTCCTCACGTGGCCCCAGCAGCTGGGGCGCTTGGGGGGAAGGTGAGCCCCATCGAGTGCGCGTGGCAGGCGGCTGCAGCAGGAGGCAGGGCTCAGAAACGTGGCCGTGAGCTCGCAGGAGATGGAATGGGAGGAAAATGCACAGAAAGTGCCCAGCAGCGCCAAGGAACCCCGCTGGGGCGCTGAACAACGGGAACCAGGCAGGGCCCCGTCCCGCTCCCCAGTCTGAGGGACAGGCAGGGGGCTGAGGAGCCTCCCCGCTCCACGCATGGCTCCGGAGGCAGCTGGGCACCCAGGGGAGAGGGAGATGCTGGAGGACAAACCTTCCGAGCTGTTTTACCTGTTTGCCCTTTACGATGTGCTTGGGCACCGGCACTTTAATCTCCAGGTCGCTGTAGTCTTGGGACCAGGCGTAGTTCTCTCGCACGGCCCCGTTGTAGCTGTCAGGGTTTGTCTGGAACTGCTCCTGTCTCCTGGGGAGGGAAAAACAGGTGACACGCTGAGCACGTGTTGAGGGATTTTTGAAACAGCAAAGATCCCATGGCTTGCTGTAGCTGAGCAAACCAAGCTACCAGGGCAACTATGAGAAGTTCCCATGACAGTGTTCCCACATCGCCCAATTGAGGAATTCAGAAAAATATTGTTACCAGCAGCTGGCTTCAAGGACAAGGTCTATGTGACTGCTAATCACAAGGGGGTTGTTTTCTTGCAGGTGGGGTTGTTTTCTTGTAGTTGTTTGTCTGAGTGCTTTTGACCAATAATCTTGTGTGAGACACTATCCGCCCCTGTTAAGTTCACTATAAAAGTTAGGCTATTCGGGCAATAAGATGGAGCATGATCTGACTCTACCGGTGTCTGTCCTGCTTTCGGCCGTGCTTCCTGCAACAAGCACGGGGCAGATCGGAGAGGGCAGGGAACAGGAGAGCAGGGAGCAAGGAGCAGGGCAGGGCCTTGGCTCAGGCACTCTGTGGGCCCGGCCTCTGGGCATATGGGGCAGGGAGAAGGCTGCCCGGAGGCCTCAACCGGACATGGCACACACCACGACGGGCATGGGACCACAAAAAGGACTCGCGGGGAGATGGGCGCTTCCTCGAGGAGGTGCCTAGGGGGGTTATCAAGACTGATAAGCAACCCTCGATACGCTCCCAGCCGCGGGGAGGTTTCCTTTGACCCTGGCAGGCTGCGGACCCACACCACCGAAACCTCCCGCGGAGCAGGGAACCGAACCCAAATCTGTTCCGACGACAGCCGCGGCGCTAACAGAAGGCAGAGCTGTGCTGGGGGGGTTTGGTGCGCACCGAGCGCTCGGCCTGGGGCTCTGGCACTTCACATAAGGGCGCAGGGGACGAGCAGCCCCAGGGGGCGGCCGATCCTGATGCCCCCACACCGAGGGGCCTGCTCCAGCAGCGGGTGGGGGCGGCTTCCAGCAAGTGCTGCGCCCCGAGGATTACGTAAAATCCAAGGGTTTTAATTAAATTAGGCTCGGGAGACATTCAGAGGGGTTTGTCGAGGGATCTGTGTGCACACGGGGGTGATTTTTTCTCCTTCATGGCCAGCGATGGCCACCCGTGTCCTGCCGTGGCTCTGCGCCGAGCGGCCGCGGACTCCTGGCCCCGGCAGCACCGGGCGGGCGGTTTTGGGGGACAGCACGGCCCTTTTTCTGGGGAATTTTGGCCTTGCTTGGCGTTCGCCCATTGGGTGCCAATTGCCATGGAAACGGGGTTGGCATGGCAGCGCCGAACCCGGCGCTCGCGCTGGTTGGCTCCAGCTGTCGGCTTCCAAGCCGCCCCCGGACCGGAGGAGGCGAACGGGCTGTGAGCGGCAACCGGGCGGGCGGCCACCGGGCTCCCGAGGGGCAGAAACGGGGAGAGCTGGAGCCGTGCCCCGTCGGGTGTCACCCCCACGTGGCCTGTCCCCAGGACAGGGCTTTGCCGCCAGGATGGTGGCCCTAGAGGCCGTCCCCGTGCCTCGCTGCGGAGCCCGGGCAGAGGCCGTGCTGCTCCTGCCTCTGCCCCGCGTCCTTGGGTCAGGAGCAGGCATCTACGTGGTGTACCAGGAACCCGTCTGGGGCTCCAGACCGGCTGCTTTTCCCTTTCCGAGAGTGTTTCCATAAAATCAGCCCAATCCTGTTCCAGTGTGACCCCCACACACGTGGGTTTTTCGGCATCCCGTGGCACTGCCCGCCTGCCGTGGCCCACGGTGCCGTCAGTTCGCCCGACTCCCACGTCCTGGTGTCCAGCAAAGCCCCGCTTCCAGCCCCGGAGGTCGTGCTGGGAGGTGACACCGTGGCACGAGGCAGAGCTCAGAGGTCTCTGAAATCCATCAGTGAGGTGCCAGGGAGAAGGCGCAGCACGGAGTCGCCCCCAGCCAGCGAGGCTGGAAGGGGAAGAAAACTCTTCTGCGCAAACGGCAGGGGTTGAACAGCTCCTCTTCCTCGGGAGGAAGGTGCTGGGGCTGGGTGGATGCAGGACAAGGCGCTTCGGGAGGTTTTAGCCTTCCAGGGTCCTCACCAAGCACGCCGGTACTGCAGCATGCAGGCACGAAGGGTTTCACAGCTGCCCCAGGAGAAGTCGGTCTGATTTGGGTTACTTCCACGGGGAAACTGAGGCAGGGCGTGCTCTGCCACGTCTCTGTCACAATTCTCTCAGCCCGGCCTCGCTGCTGAACCAGCAGCAGTGGCTGTTTTCCTCCCTGCCCCCTGACTGTCGGCGCCCTCCACGGAGCAGCAGGCCAAGCGGTGAAGTCCCCTGAGGGCAGCGCGGATTCGGGTGGCAAACACAGGCCCCAGCCCGCTCAGAGGCCTCTGCCAGGAGGGTGACATCCCCACACCGCCTCCTGGAGCAGCAGCGCCTTGTCTGGAGACTTTCTGCCCAGATCTTTGCCTGGTCCGAGCGTGCTTAGCACACGCTGCCCTCCGTGCTGGTGCTGCTTGAGGAATCGGTTCTGGATCCCCGGCTGGGAGCAGCCTCCCTCGTTGGCCTCGGGCTGCAGCTCTTCCAGGAGGCAGCTCCGTCCCCGGGCCCACCGGGAGAAGGCTGATTCCTGGAGGACAAGGGGAAGGAGCCCGACGGAGGGGCCGGATCCGGAGCGCAGCGGCCGGCGATCGTGCCGCTGCGGTGGTCGCTCGGGTCGGCGGCAGGTGGCAGCGGGGCTGAGGAGAGGGAGGGTGAAAAAGCACCAGCTTTGCACCGCCGGGCTT
This sequence comes from Somateria mollissima, assembly GCA_951411735.1. Taxonomy (NCBI): domain Eukaryota; kingdom Metazoa; phylum Chordata; class Aves; order Anseriformes; family Anatidae; genus Somateria; species Somateria mollissima. The sequence continues at coordinate 4,599,264 of OX598329.1, forward strand.
TGGCACCGCGTGCACTTGGCTGCCGGGTGGTGGGGATGGTGTGGGTGGGTCTGTGTGTTCTGTCTTGTTCTATTTTTGCTCGCAATGTGTCATTTTGGGGGAGGTGAAACCTTTAACAATGCACCGTCGAGAAGCAGCCAAGCTGTTTCGCAGCGCGCGGCGGTGCCGTCACCGTGTCAGAGCCCGGCCGCACGCGGCGCGGGGCCAGAGCCTGGCGGAAGGGAGCGGGGACCCGGCGAGGCGGCAGCGCTGCCGGCAACAGGGCGAGTTCCCCGCTCGCCCCGTGCACGTTTCGGTGCCTCTCCTCGTTCCAGCTTCACGGGGCAGCAACCTGGCGCGATCTGAGCCCTGCGGACACCGCAGCGGCCGCGGAGTGAGCGTGGGGATGCCCGCCCGGACCCACCGCCCGCCTCGGGGAGCAGCTCCAGCGGCAGCTCTGCGCCAGCAGCACCGCGCACGGCCAGGGGCAGGAACCGGGCGCTGAAGGATTTGCTTTGACGTCGTGAGCAGGGAGAAGTAGGGCAGCTCGCAGAGTTCCTTTTCCAGGAGTTTCCAGGCCAGGACGCAGGCGCTGGGCGCTCGATCCGGCAGCGTGGCCGTTCCTGAGGAGGTGCCGAGGCCGAGCCGTGCCACGGGAGGGACTCAGCAGGGGCTCCATCCCGGGGGACTCCCTTTTCTCCTTCAAATCCCATTTTTCACTCGCAGCATCCATCCAGCAGAGGCAGCGCCGCCAGTGCCACAGGGCACGGCGGGGGAGGGCGGTGTGGGGAGGCCGGGCGGGCGCTGCAGAGGCCCAGTAACTGAAACGGAGGCCGAAGGAGGCGTCAGCAGCACCCCTGCCCCCTGCCATCCCCAGGACCCCTCACCGGGTCTCACAAGCACATCCCGACCACACGCAGCCTCTCCTACCCCTGCCCCCTGCCCGAGGAGGGGAAGCAGAGGGCAGCGCCGTACGAGGCCGCCCTGCAGCAAGGGGCAGGGACCAAGCAGCCCGGCCCCGTGCCCGGCCCTCCGTCAGCGGCCCCGTGCGGCGCACGGAGCCCTGCTTGGGCCCGAGAGGTTGCCAAGAATGGAAAGATCTCATTAAGCAGTAATGAAGTTCCAAGCAAGCGAGGAAAAGAGAAACCCAGGCACACGGTGCCCGCGTGCCCGACCCAAGGGGGCACTTCCCGCAGCACCAGGCGCCGGGCTCGGGGCGTAACGACCCCGCGTGCCGCAGCGAGGCCGCTGACGGCGGCGAGTTCAGGACGAGGAGCGGGGCGCCGGGTGCAGCCCCTTGGGGCAGCCGCAGGGATCACGTGCGTGGAAAATACCAGCTCTGTGCTCCTGCCGCTGCCTGTGCCAGCGAGCCGAAAGCTGCCTCCCCCCTCCTGGGGATTTAACACCTCCCGGCACCGGCTCGCCGGGCACCTCCCGTTCAGCCGCTCGCGGTTTTGCCGGCGAAGCGCCGCGGTGTGAGGAGGGCTCACTGCGGGCTCGTGTCCCCGCCGCGGTGCTGGAGGCCCCCCCGGTGCTGCAGGAAGGCTCCCGGCTCCCTGCACGCCGCGCACCTCAACTAATTAGGTCTCCGGCAGAGCGCTCAGCGAGCTGAATACCAACCCCCCCTCACGGCGCAGCTCACACCCGCAGTAAACAAGTGCCGGGATCCAGCCGGCTGCGGCCCCGGGAGCAGGGCAGGGACACGGGGCGGCCCCGGGGCTTTTTCTGGCTGTGTCCTATCGAGGTGGAGGGGGGCAGTGTGGGGGGAAAACCCCCCGAAGCTCCTTTTGGAGGGCACCTTTTATCCCCAGGGGGTGACAGAGGCACCAGAGCTTTGCCCTTCTCCGAGCTCGCGCCCTTCGGGGGAGCTTTCAGCCTTCACTGCTGATCTCCCGGGTGATCCCGGAGCCGCTCAGCAGAGCCAAGTGGCTGCCACTGGGCGACTACACGGCACCGCCAGCTCGCGGGGGAGCTCCGGAGCCGTCACCAGAGGGCTGGATTTCACTGGGAAATGTAGGTCAAGGACAGCGGGACACGGCCCCGCCGGGCAAAGTCCCCCGGGATCGCTGCTGTCTGCACACCGCTCACACGACCCGGGGCTGCACAGCTCCCCGAGGGGCCGGCGCGGCCAAACCGGGCTCAGCTGGGGCAGGAACCACCCCAAACCCTGGGCAGCGTGGGGCAGGGACCTCCCCAAACCCCACAGCCCCGCAGCCCATGCATGGCCCCATCCACCCCAAGGCCCCGCAGCTGCCCCGCAGGCTCCCAGTAGTTTTCCACGCCGCCTTCCTTCCCCGGGTGACAGGCGCTGTGTTAAAACAAGCAGGCGGCTTTTTTTCCTTTTTGACTAAGAATCAGGCACACGCTGTCCCCCGGCCTCCAGCCCTGGGATTTTCTGCTTGTTAAGAGGGAAAAAAAAAAAAATAAAAAAAAATTATAGGTTTTAATTTAGTTATTTTTGGTGCAGGGACCTAATTTTGGAGCTCGCTACCTTGGTAGGGCAACCAAAGCCCTGAGCGATGGAGTGCGTGACAGGGGAGCTGACACCCGGCTGCTGAGCTCAGCAGCCCGGCCCGAGGACTCGAGCTCCTCGTTAAGGCAAATTGGGCCCCGGCCGGCACAGGGGGCTCGCTGCGGCCGAGGGCTGGGGGAGCTGGGGCTTCGGCTGAAGCGTTTCAGCCCCTCCCAAAGGTGCTGTGCTCGAGCTGGGCTGCTGCTGATGCAGGAGAGGGCTCAGGTGTTGAAATCCTTCCCCATCGTGAGGCTGCAGGCGCTGTGAGGTGCTGCAGGGCTGAGCTCGGGCAGGGTTTGCCCGGTGCCACTCGGTGCACGTGGCTGAAAGGCGATTTCCCGGCCCTGCTGAGCCACCGGGGCAGCCCAGAGGTGGAAAAATGGGGTGGGAAGCAGAGAACCCCAACGGGCAGCAGTGAGCAAAGGCTGGGAGAAGGACAGGGCTGCTGAGGGAGACACAGAAAGGTTGAAGGATGATCTGAGCACGACTAAAAGCCCCCTGGCAGTGTGCAGAAGGGAAGGGGAACTGCTCCCCGTGCAACGAGGGGATCAGCAGCGAGGCCCGAGGCTCGCGAGGGCTGAAACTCAGGGAGAAAAAAGGAATCCACTGAGGAAAAACAAACGCCAGGCGCCTGCTCTGGCTCAGGGAGCTGCTGCCCGAGGCGCATCGACAGCTCGCAGCAGCAACTCCAGCCCCCAAAACCACCCCGGTGTGGTGCCACGAGCACCGGGGTGGCCCCCGAACCCCCCCGATCCTGCGGGAGGTGTTTTTTTGGTGCAGAGCAGGCCGGGTTCTGCTCTCCCCCTGCAGGAGCTGCGATCCCGAGGCGCTCGGCGAGGCTCTGATGGGCGCTGGCAGATGTGGGGCCGAGCGCTGGGCTTTGTACAGACCCCGGGGGCAGCGGGGAGGGGAGGGAGGTGGCAAATATTCCTGCTGGATCTCCCTGCTCGCCCTGCCCGCTGCTGGGCCGCGCATTATCCGTGCACCCCTCATTTCCAGGCTGCAGGCTCTGCAGGGAGCGGGTGAATTATTAACAGCCTGCCGGGCGCCTTTCGGGGGGCTCCAGTGCCCCCCAGAGGAGCAGGAACCAACTACAGGCGCGGCGCGGGCCCGCTCGGCCCCACTTTGGGCCCCGCCGCCTTCCCCCAGCCCCCTGCGAGCCGCGGAGGCACCAGGGGGGCGCAGATATCCCGACGGGGGGCCCCAAAGTGGCGTGCTGGGGGCGGCAGCGGGGACACGGCGAGGACGGGGAGCTGGGGGGCAGCCGCGTCTGCTTCTCACAGTGCTGGAGCTCGGAGGGTGGGGGCAGCTCAGCACCCCCAGGCTCCCCACCAGCCCCGTCCCGCAGCCCTGACGCCGAGAGGCCCGAGGTAAAGCCCCAGGGGAACACTCGCAGGGGGCTCGAGCCCCTCCATCCCCCTCTCCCTTTCCTGTTTCTGTCCCGTGTCACCCGGCCGAGCCAAGCACAAGCCCCTCTCCTCCCTCCCGTTGGACTCAGCACCCTTCCCCTCCCGGCCCCGCCACCACCAGGGGATCCTGGGGCCACGTGGGTGACATTCAGCCCGTGCTTCTGTGTCACAGCCCCTCGGTGTGGGCAGCGAGGACAGAAATCCTGCCACGGGTCAGGGGAACGTGGCACAGCCGGGTGCTGGGGCCGGGAACACGAGGAGGGGCAGAGCAGGACCCTGCGGGACCCCTCCTGGTGCTTGGACAGCCCAGAAGGGCGGTGGGACGAGGAGGTTTGGAGAAAACAACGAGCTACAGAAGCTGCTGGGTGCCACCAAGCCTGGGGAAAGCGTTTGGTGCCCTCTGAACCGAGCACATCGCCTCCCCGTGCCCCGGGGAATCGCACATCCTCCCCCCACGACCCGCAAGGGGAACCCTCACCCCCAGAGGGCCCTCGGTGCCTCCCCCCCGACCAAGGGGCAGCGTAACGGGGACCCTTACGTGGGCAGCTCTGCGGGCTGGGGCTGCGCGGGGGCAGCGGCCCCCGGGGGCTCCGCTGGCGCTGGGCTGGGCTCTGCCGGGGCGGCCGAATCCTGCGGCCCCGCCGCCTCCCCCGCCTCCGCCGCGGGGCCGGGCTCCACCGTGGTCTCCACCTCGACCTCCTGGGCGGCCGGGGCCACTCTCACCCTCTCGGCGGCCTCCTCCTCCTCCTCTTTTTTCCGCAGCTTCGCCTCCAGCTCTCGGTGCCTCTTCTCGTCGTCCTGCCGGGCCATGCGCTCGAAGACTTTGAACGCCTGGGAGAGGGCAAACGGGGGCCGGCTGTCAGGCTCTGGTTTGGGAGCTGGGAGGAAGGAGGGGGGACCGGGTGCGTGCTCGGGGCCCTGCCTGCCACCCCTCCCTCCGCAGAGGTCGCACACGCTGCTCCCTGCGCCTGCAGAGCCTCAGGTGCCCAACTCACCAACAAACCCAGCCGCTGACCGCCTCGAGAGCCACCGCACCCGATGCAGGCAGGGCCCTGGCACCCGCGAGGGGCTGCGGGACGAGGGGGACCCAGCCCACCCTGAGCTCCCAGCGGCGCGGGCGGAGGAGCAGCAGCTACAGGTGGGGATGGTGGCAGCGTTGGGGACCAGAACTCGGTGGCTCAGGCGGAAAAAACGCAGCTGGTCAGCGAGAAGCCGTCCCGCCCTGCCCGCGGGGTGACCAGGTCCCTGCGGGGCAGGAGGAGCCGCCGGTCCCTGCGAGTCACCGGGAGGGCACCGACGGGGCTGGGTGTCGGGGCTGGGGCGGCGCAGGACCACCCGAAGCCCATTCCACGCACACCCCCCCACCGCGCTCACCCCCGTGCCTGCCCCCAGCGGGGCTCCCGTCCCAAAGTGGGGGCTCTGAGCCCCCTGGGCCCGGCAGCAGGGACAGGGACGTGGCAGGGCGGGCACCGGGCCCCTTCCCTGCTTTGCTCGCGGGGCTTCTGCCCCTTCCCCTCCGCACCACGGCTCCGCACAGCCCCGGGGGCACGGCCGGGGCCCTCCTGCAGCAGCACGGTGCTCGCGGGGCCCGCCCGGGGGGCTCAGGACCCTCGTGAGGTTGCTCGGGACCCTCATGGGGAGCTCAGGACCCTTCCGGGGAGCTCGGGACACTCCTGAGGTGCTCAGGACCCTCCCGGGGGGCCCCGTCCCCGCCCCCGTCCCGGGCCCGGCCGCCGCCGGTACCTGCAGGGCCATGGCCTGGGCGGCGCCGGGCGGGAAGCCGAGGCGGTCTCCGGGCCGCAGCAGGAGGCGGTAGAAGTCGGTTTTTCGGTAGAGGAAGCCGAAGAGGACGCGCAGGAACTCGTCGACGCCGCCGACGTGCTGCAGGATGCCGAGCAGCGCCTGGTCGTACAGCTCCGTCAGCGCCTCCATGGCGGCCCCGACACCGCTGCCACGGCAACCGCCCCCCGCCCGCCCGCGCTTCCGGGCCGTCCGCACCGCGCTTCCGGTCCGCAGCGCCGCGTTCCCCCCCCCCCCCACCACCTGAGAAGGGAGCCCCCCCGGAAACTGAGCCCCGCGCTGCGGCGTTCCGGGGGAGACCCGGACCCAGCGGGGGGCCCCGCCCGTGTGGGGAGGGGCGGGGGGCGCAGCTCGGGGGCAAACTGGGAGCGCTGGGATCCTCCTGGGGGGGGGAACTGGGAGCGCTGGGATCCTCCGGGGGGGTAAACTGGGAGCGCTGGGGCGCTGCTGGGGGAAGAGGGGGCAAACTGGGAACGCTGGGATCCTCCTGGGGGGAGGGGGAACTGGGAGCACTGGGATCCTCTGGGGGGGTAAACTGGGAGCACTGGGATCCTCCTGATGGGGCAAACTGGGAGCACTAGGATCCTCCTAGGGGGGGAACTGGGAGCACTGGGATCCTCCTGATGGGGCAAACTGGGAGCGCTGGGATGCTCCTGGGGCAGGCACTGGGAGCGCTGGGATCCTCCTGGGGGCAAACTGGGAGCACTGGGATCCTCCTGAGGGCAAACTGGGAGCACTGGGATCCTCTGGGATCCTCTGGGGGGGGGGGCACTGGGAGCGCTGGGATCCTCCTGATGGGGCAAACTGAGAGCACTGGGATCCTCCAGGGGTGTAAACTGGGAGAACTGGGATGTTCTGGGGGAGGGGGGGGAGAACAAACTGGGAGCACTGGGATCCTCTGGAGGGGCAAACTGGGAGCACTGGGATCCTCCTGAGGGCAAACTGGGAGCACTGGGATCCTCCTGGGGGGGGAACTGGGAGCACTGGGATGTTCTGGGGGAGGGGGGGGAGAACAAACTGGGAGCACTGGGATCCTCCTAGGATGGGGGCAAACCGGGAGTGCTGGGGTCCTCCTGGTGGGCGGGGGCACTGGGAGCACTGGGATCCTCATGGGGGGAAGGAGAGGGGAACTGGGAGCACTGGGGTCCTCCTGGGGGTCCCCAAAACTTGGGGCACTGGGCAGGGGGATATTCCCCAAACTGGGAGCACTGGGGTGGCACTGGGATGACCCCGGAGTGGCTGCCCCCCAAACTGGGAGCACTGGGGTCCTCCTTGGGACATGGGTGTTCCCCAAACTGGGAGCACTGGAGTTGCTCCTGCAGTGGGTATCCTTCAAACTGGGAGCACTGGGGTGCTCCCCATGTGGGCGTCACCCATACTGGGAGCACTGGGGTGCTGCTGGGGGGGGGATTCCCCAGGCTGGGGGCACCGGGACATTTCCGGGGGTATCTCCCAAACTGGGAGCACTGGAGCCCACCCGCAGCTGGGCACCCCCAAACTGGGAGCACTGGGAGCCTCACCCCTTACTCCAGGTGGGGACCACCCGCAGACTGGGTGCCCCAAACTGGGAGCTACTGGGACTCCCGCCCAAACTGGGACCACCTCGAGTGGGAACTGCTGGCATCCCAGAATGGGAACACTGGGACACCTCCCCCCCCAGCAAAACCTGGAGCTCCCCAAACTGGGAGCACTGGGGCTCCCCATACTGGGAGTCAGGGATCCTCCCAGCCCCCGCCACCCGCCCCAACTGGTGGCACTGGGACTCCCCCAGACCAGGAGCCCCCACAGGGAGACCACCCCCCCCCCCCAGCTGGAGCCAGAAGGCTGCCCCAAACTGGAAATATCCCAAATGTGGGACCCCAAACTGTACTGGGGAGCCTCCCCAGACTGGGATTACCCCTTACTGGGAGCACTGGGACCCCGCAAACACCCCCAAACTGGGATACCCCAAAGCTGCCCCCCCGATGCACGCAGACAGCTCTCAGCCCCCCAAATCCAGACCCGGCTGGCTGGGAACAGGGGGGTGGAGGCAATGCCCCCCCCAAAAGGTGGGGGCACCCCAAACACTCAATTTAGGGGGTGTTGGCTGAGTCCTGCCCCCCCCAGCCCCCCCCACTCCCTGCTCCTGCCTCAGTTTCCCCCCTCCAGGGCCGGCTCTGCCCATTTGCCCCCCCCCCAGCCTCAAGTTTTGCCATTAGCGGGGGGGGGGGCCGCTCAGGGTGCTGCCCACCCTCCCCCCCCCCGGGAAGAAAAGGCAGGGCGGGGGCGGTGATTTAACTCGTTTTATTGAGACTCGTCAACGGAACTCCGCAGCCCGCCGGGGCTGGGCACATGCGGCGAGACCCAGGCGAGTCGAAACGCAGCAGGAAGGCAAAGGGGGAGCGCTGGGGGGGTCGGGGGGGGGGGGGATCTAGGGTAGGGGGGGGGCTGCGCCAGGCGTGCTGCCCGGGGCCGCAGGCGGAATGGTCGCTGGTGAAGACAAAAGGGGCTTTAGGAGAGCTGCCCGCAGTCGGAGATGGTGATCTGCTTGCTCGTCTTGCCGTCCTTGGAGCCGCAGCGCTCCATGGCCTCCACCACGTTCATCCCCTCCTTCACGCGGCCGAACACGACGTGCTTGCCGTCCAACCTGCGGGCGGGCACCACCACCGGCTGTGTTTCTCCCCCCCCCCTCCCCGCCACCCCATCCCAGGGGCACCGCAGCACCCGCGGCGTGACAGAAACAGCCCCCGGAGGAGTATGTGTGTGTGTGGGGGGGCGGTGGGTTCTGGCCGTCCCCCTCCCCGCTCACCACTCGGTCTTGGCCGTGCAGATGAAGAACTGGGAGCCGTTGGTGTTGGGGCCGGCGTTGGCCATGGAGAGGATGCCGGGCCCCGTGTGCTTCAGGATGAAGTTCTCGTCGGCGAATTTCTCCCCGTAGATGGATTTGCCGCCGGTGCCGTTGTGGCGCGTGAAGTCACCGCCCTGCCAACGAACGGCACCTCGGCTCAGGGCTGGGGGGGGCAGCCAAAAAAAAAACAAAAACCACCCCCCCAAAACCCAACCTGCAGCCCCCCCCCCCTCCCCAAAAAGCCACGCACCTGGCACATGAAGCCGGGGATGATCCGGTGGAAGCAGGAGCCCTTGTAGCCGAATCCCTTCTCGCCGGTGCTCAGGGCACGGAAATTTTCTGCGGGGGGGGGGGGAAGCAAAGCGCCGTGAGCCCGGCCCCAGGCTCCGGGGCGAGGTGGGGGCGCGGTGCTGGGCCCCCCCCCCCGGTACCCACCTGCTGTCTTGGGCACCTTGTCCGCGAAGAGCTGCGGGGAGAGGAGCGAGGCCGTGAGCTGGGGGGGGCGGCGGCAACACCGGGACCCTGAGGGGTTGTTGGGGGAGGGGGGGGGGGCAGCCCCGGGACCCCCGTGGATGGGAGCTGAGGGGGGGGGGGGGGGGGGGCACGGCCCCGTCACAAAATGGCGGCGGCCGCGGTGTGGGGGGGGTGGAGCGGGGCGGGGGCGTTGAGGGGGGGGGGATCCCGGGGCTGGGGGAGGGGGGGGTGGTCCCGGTGCCCCCCCCCCCTCCCTGCCTCCCTCCCTCCCCCCTCGCGGTGCTCGAGCTGCGGCCGCTGGGGGCCGCCCCCGCCCGCTCGCCTCAGGGCAGCGCCGCCGGCCCCGTGCGCGGCCCCGCGCCTTTGTTCGCCGCACGGGGGCGCGCACCGGAGCCTCCCCCCCCCCTCCTCCCCGCCGCCCCCTCCCCACGTTTCCTCTCCCGTTGGGGGGGGGCCACGTGGAGCCGCCCCCCCCGTTCCCTCACGGGTCCCCCCTCAGCGGCGCGGTCACCTCGAAGGTGACGCGGCCCAGGGGCTCGCCGTTGGCGGCGATGTCGAAGAAGACGACGGGGTTGGCCATGGCGGCGGCGGGCGGCGGCAGCGGCGGGGGGGGGGGGAAGGCGGCGGCGGCGGCGGCGTCCTCAGCGGCGAGCGCGGCGCAGCGGAAAGAGAGCGGCCGCCCGCCGCCTTTATATACCCCGCGGATGGGCCCGCCCCCCGAGCCGCGCCGCCCAACCGCCGCCCGCCGCGTCACGGAGCGGCGTGCGGGAAGGCCAATGGGAGGCGGCGGCTGGGAAAAGGCGGGGAAGGAGGGGAGTGGAGGGGAGGGGGGAAGCCGGGGAGGGGGCGGTGGGGTGGGGAGGGGGCGGGGCCAGTCGCGCGCGCGCGGGGCCGGGGGGGGAGGGGGGAGCAGGGCGGGGCGCGCATGCGCGGGGCGGGTGGGGGATGGGGCGGGGGCTGCGGATGGGGCTGGGGGGGGGCCCGGCCCTGGGGGGGGGGGGGGGGGGGCGCGCGTCCGAGGCCCCCCAAATTCCTCAGGGCCCCCTCCCCCGGCTCAAAAACAGCCCCCCCAAAAAACCCCAACCCCCTCACAACCCCCCCAAAAATTAAAAAATAAAGACACCCCCTAAAAAAAAAAAAAAAGAACCCCCCCAAAACACCCCCCCAAGAGACCCCCCCCAAAGAGAGCCCCTGCAAAGAGACCCCTCCTAAAAGCCCCCCCCAAAGACCCCCCCCCCAAAAGAGCTCCCTCCCCAAGCCCCCCTCCAAAAAGATCCCCCCCAAAAAAACACCCCCCCCGTGCCCCCCCCCATGTCACAGCAGGGACAGGCGAGGCCCCGGGGGCCAGAAAGGCTTTAATAGAGCGGGGGGGGGCGCGGGGGGGCGCGGGGGGGGGGTAGTGTTTGTACATATGTACAGCCTTGTGCTTGGGGCGCCGTCTGTCCGTCCCGCCACCCGCCCGCCCGTCCGTCCGTCCGCAGCCACCCCCCCCCCCCCTCCAAAACGGGGTCAGGGTTTGTGTGGGAGGGGGGGTGTTGGGGTGCCGGGGGGGGGGGTGGGTCTTGGGTGGGGGGGGTCCCGGCGCCTCAGTTGTTCTCGAAGAGGGCCAGCAGGTCGTCGTTGCTGCTGCTGGGCAGGTCGGGGGGGCCCAGGTAGGAGAGCAGCTCGTCGGGGTTCGTCAGCTCGGGCAGCAGCTGGGGGGGGGCACGGCCGGCACCGTCAGACCCCCCCCCCAAATAAAATAACCCCCTAACCCCCCCCCCCCCAACACACACACACACACACCCCGTAACTCACGTCCAGCGCTGGCTCGGGCCCCTCGCCGCTGCCCGCCATGGGCGGCGCGGGGCCGAAGGCCAGGTCGGGGCCGTGCCCCCCCGGGGGGGCGGCGGGGCCCGGGGGGGGGCCGCGCGGGGGGCGCGGGGCGGTGGGGCAGGGGCTGCGCGGAGCTGCCCAGGGCCGCCGCGTGGGACGGCTCCATCCGGCCCGCGGGAGGCAGCTGGGGGGAGAGCGCGGCCTTCGTCACCATCATCACCATCACCACCGTCACCCTTCCCGTCACCATCCTCATCCTCACCCTCGTCACCCTCCCCACCGTCACCATCCTCACCATCTTCGTCATCCTCCCCATCAGCCTCTTCATCCTCACCCTCCACCTCATCCTCATCATCCTCACCCTCACCAGTGTCAACCTCCCCACCACCATCTTCATCATCCTCCCCATCACCCTCTTCATCCTCACCCTCCTCACCCTCTCCTGCATCATCCTTCCCATCACCATCTTCATCCCCACCCTGCTCACCCTCACCCTCCTCATCATCCTCACCCTCACCATCTTCATCATACTCCCCATCACCCTCATCATCCTGACCCTCACTTTCATCCTCACAATCTTCATCATCCTCACCCTCACCGTCCTCACCATCCTCCCCATCACCCTCACCATCTGCATCACCCTCCTCATCCTTACCCTCACTGTCCTCATCATCCTCACCCTCATCATCCTCCCCATCACCATCCTCATTCTCCCCCTCCTCCTCCCCATCTTCATCCTCACCCTCCCCATTGTCAACCTCACCCTCGCCATCCTCAACCTCCCCCTCCCCTTCCTCACCCTCACCATCATCCTCACCATCCTCATCATCTTCCCCATCACCCTCTTCATCCTCACCCTCCTCACCCTCACCATCTTCATCACCCTCCCCATCTGCATCATCCTCATCCCCACCCTCCCCATCCTCATCCTCACCCTCACCATCTTCATCATCCTCCCCATCACCATCCTCATTCTCCCCCTCCCCATCTTCCTCACCTTCATCCTCCCCCTCCCCATCCTCAACCTCCCCCTCCTCCACCTCCCCCTCATCCTCCCCATCCTCCCCCTCCCCATCTTCATCCCCATCCTCATCCTCCCCCCTCCCCCTCGCCCCCCCCCGGCCCCGCTGACCTGTCCGGAGAGAGGGGGCGCGGGCGGCTTCTCGGGGGGCAGGAGGCCGCCGGGGAGGTCGGGCGGGTAGGAGCCGGGGGGGGGCCCCGGCGCGAACTCGCTCAGCGTCGGCGTGCCGGGGGCGGCCGGGGGGAACGCCTCGGGGAAGCCGCCGGGCCCGGCGAAGCCAGAACCTACCGGAGGGAAACGGGGCCAGCGGTCGGCGTTGGGGGGCGCGTTGTGGGGAGGGGGGGGGGGGGGGACACACGCCGGGGAGACCCCCGCTCACCCTGGGCGCTGTAGTCGGCGGGGGCGGGCGCGGCGGGGGGCGGCAGGGCCGGGAAGGGCGAGGAGCCGGGCCCCAGGGCGGCGATCATCTCCATGATGCTGGGCAGCACCATGTGCGTGGGGCTCATGGTCCGGCAGCGCTTCAGCGCCGGCCCGTCCGGCTCCTCCTTGACGTGCACGTCGGGCTTAACGGGGACGGGCTTCCAGCTGCACGTCGGGTCGATGGTGATCTCCTCGTAGTCCGAGCTGCGCGGGACGGCGGCTCAGGGATGTTGGGGAGGGGGTTATAGGGGGGTAACGGGGGGCACGCGGCCCCCCCGGGGGGTGCTCGGGGCGTTACGTACTTCTGGATGTAGATCAGGATGCCCAGCATGTACTGGTCCACCTCCAGCCCCTCCAGCAGCGCCGTCTTACTGCGGGCAGCGCAAGGGGGGTGAGGACAGAGCGCCGGGGACGGCCCCCAAGGGACAGCCCCGTGGGGACAACGAGGGAGAGCAGCGTGGGGACAACGAGGGACAGCAAGGGACAAAGCCACGGGGACACTGAGGCACGGCTGTGTGGGGACACCAAGAGATGTCCCCGTAGGGACACTGAGGCACAGCTCCATGGGGACACCAAGGGATGGCCCTGAGGGAGCGCCGAGGACACCGAGGCACAGCTGCATGGGGGCACCGAGGACACCCAGCACCACCACGGCACAGCCCCGAGGGGACACCGAGATGCATCGAGGGATGGCCTGGTGGGGACACCAAGGGACACCGAGGGAGGGCTCCATGGGGACACGACGATCACCAAGGAGCATGGGGCACAACCTCATGGGGACACCACGATCAAAACCCCATGGGGACACCGAGGGATGGCTGCATGGGGACACCAAGGATTGGTTCTTTGGGGACACCAAGGCACGTCCCTGAGGGGACACGAGGGACAAGGGACCCCGCGGGCCACACTCACTTGCAGACAGGGCAGCGCCACGTGCCCCGCTCGCAGTTGAGCTGCAGGTAGGACTCCAGGTCGAAGCACTGCGGGGGAGAGACGAGGCTGAGCTCCGGGGAGAGGGGACACAGGGGGGACACAGGGGGGACACGGGGATCCTGCGGTGCCCACCTGTATGTGCCGGCAGTCATGGCCCCTGGCGGGGAGCTGGATGCGTCGGAAGGTGATGGGGCACTTGAGGGACACCTTGATGGCCGTCTGCTCCACGCCGTCCTCGCCGTTGGGGCCCGGCGTGCCCGGGATGGTCCCGCTGCTGAAGTTGCGCTTGACTGAGGCCGGGGAGGGGGGGTTGGTGGCGGAGGTGGTGAGGAGAGGGGTGCCCCCGTCCCCGTCCCCGGCACTCACTTTTGGTGATGCAGTGCTCGGCGGGCAGCAGGCGCTTCTTGATGAGGCCCTGCAGCACCGAGCGCACCGAGGGCCGGTGCACCAGCTGCAGCACGAAGAGGTGCGACTGCGGGGGGGGGGCGACAGCGGGGGGAGCGGCGTGAGGGGCGGCCCCGCGCCCCCGCCCGCCCCGGCCGCCCCCACTCACGCAGCAGCAGGCGGTGACGGTGATCTGGATGGTGTTGCGGCCGGGCTGGCAGACGTGCTTCAGGTAGAGCGGCTTGTGCGACGTCTTGTTGTCGCCGCGCTCGATGGTGAGTGGCGTGGCGTTGACGCTGACCTGCACGGAGGCCGGCCAGTTGGTGTTCATCTGCCGGTCCTCGTGGTGGTAGCACTTGAACTGCAGCTCCAGGTCGGGCCTGGGGGGCGGCACGGGTGGGCGCGGGGCACGGGTGGGCGCGGGGCTGCGCCACGCCATGCGGCACTACGGCACGCAGAACCGCGGAGCACCGCGCACACAGCACCACGGCGTGCAGTGCTGCATAGCACCGAGCAGCACTATGGTGTGCAGTGCTGCATAGCACCGAGCAGCACTATGGTGTGCAGTGCTGCATAGTGCTAAGCCGCACTATGGCGTGCAGTGCCATGGAGCACTGAGCAGCACCATGGCATGCCGTGCCACATAGCACCGCGCAGCACTATGGCATGCAATGCTGCATAATACTGAGCAGCACTATGGCATGCAGTGCCACATAGCACCATGGAGCACTATGGTGTGCAGTGCTGCATAGTGCTAAGCAGTACTATGGCATGCAGTGCTACATAGCACCACAGAGCACTATGGCATGCAGTGCTGCATAGTATTGAGCAGCACTATGGTGTGCAGTGCCATATAGCACCACACAGCACCATGGCGTGCAGTGCCACGGAGCACCGCGCTGTGCCACGCGTCACCGCGCTGCACCCTTACGCCTCGCGGCCCCATGCCGCCCCCCATGGCACCGTGTCGGGGTGTGCCGTGCCCCCCCCTCCCCACCCCGCCCCGCGCCCCGACCTCATCATGAGCGTCTTGTAGACGGAGTCGCGCAGCTGGAAGACGTGGTTGCTGACGGCCAGGTTGTGCTGCAGGCGGAAGGGCTCCAGCACCACGCCGTCGCGCACCGGGAAGGTGAGGCGCAGCTCCTCGCCGGGGGGGGGGCCCTGCGGGGCGGGCAATGGGGTGGTGGTGGGACCGGAGGGGGTGCAGTGGGGGGGGGTCAGGGGATGCAGTGGGGTGGTTGTGGGGGGTCAGGGGGGTGCAGTGGGGCAGGGTTTAGGGGGATGGGGGTGCAGTAGGGTGGAGGTGGGGGGTCAGGGGGATGCAATGGGGCGGCAGCTGGGGTCCCCCCCAATTTAAGAACCCCTCTGCCTGAAGCCCCGCCCACCCGACGAGGCCCCTCCCACTGCAGTGCCACACCCCCTTGGGAAAGCTCCTCCCACCCCGGGAGCCCCCCCCAGAGCCATCACCCCCACGAAGCCCCTCCCACTCCCCCATGGCCCCACCCCCTTTCCCACGAAGCCCCTCCCCCTGCCCCATTAATGGGCAGCGCCAGCGAGGCTCCGCCCCCAGCTGCCACAACCCCCTTTAACCACGCCCCCTTTATGCAGAAGCCCCGCCCACTCCCTAGGCCCCTCCCTGCAGCACCCAGCCCTTAAAGGGGCGATGCCCCCCTGCAGCGGGCGCTGGGCCCAGCCCCTACCCGAGGGCGAGGGGTGCAGGGCGGCGATGCCGGGCTTCATGTCGGGCAGGAAGGGCGACTTGACGTCCTGGCCGGGGGACATGTAGGGCGCCATGCTGCTCCCCGGCGTCATGGGTGGCGTGGGGTTCCCGGGCAGGGGCGAGCTGGGGTACCCCGGCATCGACCGGCCCGGCTGCAGGGGCACCGCCACCATCAGTGAGCAGCGGGGACCGGGCACCGCCAGCACCGGGCACCGTCCCGGGACACGTCCACGCCACGAGGACTCACCCCGTTGATGGCCGCCTGGCTGTAGGTGCCGAAGCTGGCGCCCTGCCCGTTGAACTGCTCGGCTGGCTGCAGGGAGAGGGATGTCCCCCAGGGCTGGCACCCACGTCCCGCATCCCATCCGCCCCCAGCCCTCGTCCCCGTGCCCGCCGTCCCCTTCTGTACCTTGTAGTAGGGCCCGGCGCTGCCCGAGGCGGAGAGGTACTGGCCCATACCCGGCTGCATCCTGTGCCCGGGGTAGGACGGGGACGGAGCAGAGGGCTGGGGGGCGCTGGGGGCATACTGGGTGCCGGCAGCGGGGGTACTGCCCGCCCTGCAGGTACTGCTGTGCCGGGTATCCCTGCGGGTGCAGCATCAGCACCGGGCACGGTCCCACCACACCGGGGTGGGCGCAGGCACCCCGTTCCCACACTCACCTCACTGGAGTACGCCCGCTTGACGCCCTGGCGTGGGAGCTGCTGGCTCTGGGGGGGGCCGGGGTAGGCGTGCTGCGGCATCCGCTGGCCGCTGTACAGGGCGCTCATGCCGGGCGCCCGCGCGGGGCTCATGCTCATGGGGGCCATGCCCGAGGGGCCCATGACGCCCGCCATGCCGGCCGGGCTCATACCGGCAGGCACGGCGGGGCCGCGTGGCGCCGCATGGGGCAGGAACTGGCTGCTGAAGGGCTGCCCCGCTCCCATCTGCGGCAGGGAGACAGCGGTCACCCCGGCCCCGCCGGCCCCCGCCGCCCGCCCCCGCCGCTGGGCTCTTACCGCCCCGTACTGGCTCAGCTCCTGGCTCTGCTTCTCCTGCAGCGCCGCCACCGTGGCCGTGGCCGTGGCGGTGGCAGTGGCGGCGGCAGCAGCCACGGCGGCGGCGGCGGCTGCTTGGGTGAAGTCGGCGGGGGGCCGGCCGGCGTGCGAGGGGAGCCCCATCCCACCGGGGCCGCTGGGGCTGCCCGCGTAGCTGCGGAGGACAGGGAGCGGGGAAGGAGCGCCGTGGTGGCCGGTGGCAGCGTGCCGCGGCGCGGAGCCCGCCTTACCTGGGGGCGAAGCCCGGCCCCCCGGGGTAGGAGCCGCGGCCGTAGACGCTCTGCTGCACGTAGCCCTTGCCGGGGGCGCCCTCGGCGAAGGGCTGCTGCGCCAGGAACTGCGGCGAGCTCATGCCCGAGCCGGTGCCGGCCATGCCGGGCAGCAGCGGGGTGCTGGAGCTGCTCCCCCCGGGGCCCATGGGGCTGCCGAAAACCTAGGGGGTGCGGAGGAAGAGGCGAGGGGGTGGGTGGGGAACCACGTCAGGCCCCCGGGGGCGGCGGCGCGGGGGTCCCGGGGGCGCCCGGGGCTGGGGGCAGGGTGCCGGCGGTACCTGGCTCTGGGAGGTGTTGCTGACACCCCACACGGTGGTTACCACGGAGAGGGATCCCGCCGGCTGATTGGTGCTCGGTTGCCAAGGAACAGCCTCGTATGCAAATGAACCATCACTAGAAAGAAAAACAACTTAATTAAGACGAAGGAAGGACACGGAGGAGGCCACGCGCCCGGGTGGCACCGGGGGCCGGGGACGAGGGGGAGGGGGCGTCACGGCCCGGCACCGACCCACGCTCACCCGTGCGGCGTGGGCGGCAGCGACGGTTTCATGGGGTTCATGGGGTTCATCGGCCGCGGGCGGGCGCGGGCTGGCTCCTCCGAGGCTGCGGCGGGCGCTGCGCCGGCTGCGGGACGGCGTCACCGGCACCGGGGCTGCGGGAGACACAGGAAACCGCGGGTCAGGGGCAGGGAAGGGAGCCGCGGGGACGGCACTGGGAAAAGAAGTGGGGGGACCCCGGGGCACAGCCCCCCCTCGCGACCCTTACCCCAAGGTCCTCGGGGTCCCCGATGCCGGGCAGCGGTGCCGGGAGGCGCGGAGCCTCCCTGGCGGGCACGGCCTCCCCCCGGCCTCCCGGCACAGGGACTTGGCGTCCTGCCCAGCCTGGCACGGGGACCGCGCCGGCACGCGCCTGCCCCTGCCGCTGGCCGTGGGGCTGCTGGGGGGCACCGGGTCCCCAAAACCCCCCGGGATGTCCTGGTGGGGTGGGGGCATTCCTGGGGATGGGACGCCCCGGTCCCCTCACCGCTCGCTGTCCCCTCTCCAGGGGCGTCCCCCTGAAATCCCCGTGGGAGCAGCCCCCGCGCTGGGTGCTGGGGGCCGGGATGTGGCTGCCCCCCCCAACACCAAGGGGTCGGGGAAACCGCGGGGACTTTCTGTGGCAGCCAGGGCAGAGCTTGGGGGGATGACGACGATGACGATGATGATGGTGGCGATGATGACGGTGACAGCGGACGTGCCCCCCGCCTCGCCCCCCACCCTCGCCAGGGAAACGCCGGCGCTGCCCGGGGTATTTCCAGCCCAGCCCGGCCGAGGTCACCCCGGCGCTTTCGCTTCCCCCCTGTCCCCACGCAAAGGTGGCAGGGATGGGGGCGGCGTGGTGACATTTTGGGGGGGGGGGTGACAGCCCCCCAGCACCCCCCGTCCCCCACCCCCGCTGTGTGCTGCCTGCTCCCTGGGGTCCCCCATGGGGGGGTGCCGTCCCCGCAGACCCCAGGGCGCGGGGACACGGCACGGGGGGGGGGGTCCCACAGCCGGGGCCTGGAGGGGGGGGGGCAACACGGGGGGGCCACCTTCGCCCCCCCCGCGCGTCCTCGCTCCGTGACAGCGCCGTGCCCGGACCCTGCGTGGGCCGGGACCCCCCCCCTCGGGGGCTGCCCACGGCGGCGGGCCCACGGCGGCGCCGTGACAACTCCCCGCGGGCCGTGACAGCGCCGCGCCGGGCCCCCCCCCACGTTTTTCCCCCCCACCCGCGGCGCAGTTACCACGGCAACGGCCCCCCCCGCTGCCCCACGGTGGGTGTGGGGGGGGGGGGGGGGGGGCGATTTTCAGCCGCGCCCCGGGCGGCGCAAAGCTGCGCGCGGGGCCCCCCCCTGACGCCCCCCGGTGTCCCCCCCGGTGCCCCCCGTTACCCCCCCGCACTCACCGAGCCGAGCGGCCCAAGATGGCCCTGGCGGCGCCGTGCGCGCGCGGCTGCGCGGAAGCTGCGCGGGATTTTCAGCCCGCGCGCGGCCCCGGCTCCATGGCGCGGCGGCGGGGGAGGGAGGGGGGGGAGGGGAAAGGAGGGAGGAGGGGGGGAGGGGGAGGGCGATGGGGAGGGAGGGGGGGGGGGGGGGGGGGGCGCGGAGCCGCGGCGGGGCGGGGCGGGGCCGAGCCGAACCGGGCCGGGCCGAGCCGAGCCCGCGCCGTGCCCGCGCCGCCGCGCGCCGCGCACAATGGGGCCGCGAGCTCAGCGCGATGCGCGGCCCCGCCCCGCCCCGCCCCCCCCCCCCCCCGGGCCAGGCGTGGGCAGCCGAGCGCCGAGCGAGGGAGCGGGGACCTCGGGGGGGGGGGGGGGCACCGAACCCACGCGTGTTCGGCGTGGGGGGGGGGGGGCGGGGGGGACACGCGGCGCGCGGCGCTGCGCGGGGGCGCAGCGAGATGAGGGCAGAGGGAGGGGGGAGGAGGGGAGTGGGGGAGCGGGACATGAGTGTGGGGGGGGGTTGTGACACGCGTGGGGGGGGCACGGCCCCAGCAGAGGGGCGAGGGGCTGCTGGGGGGGGGGGGTAGAGGCACACGGGTGGGCGAGGGGCACGCCGTGCCCCACGGGGACAGAGTGATGGGCACGAGTGGGATCGGCCCCAGGAACTCGGTGTTTATTTGGGGGGGCAGACCCGGCCCGTGGGGGGTCCCTGGGGGTCGCCCCATCCTCCCCCAGCTCTCCGGGCAACCTGCACTGGGAGGAACTGGGAGGAACTGGGACAGGGAGGAAGCCGCTGTTGCGTTGCGCACCCCACTGCCAGAACCCGACCCCCAGCCCCGGGTGGCTCCACAAGGAGCCCCCAAATCCCCCCCAAACCCATGGGGGGGGGGAGGTTGCAGCCCCTCTCCCCCCGGCGCAGCAGACGGACAAGGAGCGGAGGCGCCGGGCGTTTTAGTTTCCAAGGTCTGTAGTTAAGGACGGAGACGGGAGGCGAGCGAGAGACAGACGGACAGACGGACAGACGGCGCCGGGGGCATGCTGCTGCGGCCGCGCGGGGGCTCAGGCCAGGTCCTTGAAGGCGTCCAGGTTGAAGGCTGTGTCCAGCAGGCGCTGCAGCTCCGTCAGGTGCGTCTTCTTGTTGCCCGTGGCGGGGGCAGCGGCCGGCTCCCTCCCCGCGTACCTGCGGGGGAGGCGGCAGCGGGGTCAGGGGCACCAGAAGCCCCCCGGCACGGCCCCGCGGTGGGGTCCCGGCCCCGCTCCTTACCACACGGGCTTGGCCCGGTTGATGGTGGTGCGCAGCCGGGGCTTGACGTAGTCGTAGTAGCCCTGGTTCTTGTGCTCCTCCTGGCACCACACCAGCTCGGCGTTGGGGTACTTCTGCGCCTCCTTCTGCAGGAGGTCGAAGGGGAACGGGGACAGCTGCGGAGGGACAGAGGGAGAGATGAGGAGGGGGCCGCAGCCGGGACCACCGACACAGCCAAACCTCAGCCTCCCACCCTCCTCCTGCTCATCGTGCCCCAGCCCCGAGGCCTCCGAGCGCGGCCGCGGGCCCTGGGGGCTCACCTGCTCCACCCTGGTGATGGCCACGTCGGCCTCCATCTGCCGGGCCTTGCGCTCCCGCGTCAGGTCGTAGTACACCTTGCCGGTGCAGAACAGCACCCGCTTGACGTTGGCGGGGTTCTGGGCTGCGGGGCCGCTGTCGGGGATGACGCGGAGGAAATGGGTGCCTGCGAGGACACAACACCACCCTCAGCGGCACGGGCACTGCACCGGCACCGGCAGGGCGCAGCTGGTTACGGGAGGCTCCGGGAAGCCCCCGAAGCCAGGTGGCTCAGCCAAAAAGAAGGGAGATTGAGGCAGGAATGCGGGGAGGAGCTGCCCAGCGGATGCTTATCTCCAGGGCTGGGAAAAGTGGCTCTGGGTGCTGGGGGGAACGTGGTCGGGGAGACCGTGGAGGCTTGTGGGTGAAACCGCACGGCAGGACCTCGGCAGGGGACCCAACACGCCTCACGCCTGCAGAGAGCCGGCCGTATCCCACCCCCAGCCCCATTTCGCCAGGTCCCCAGGGCTGTGAGGGCAGGGATTAAGCCAGATGGAGGTGGTGGCTCGGGAAGCCGAGCCGGGGGTCTTCCTTGCCACACAGAGAGCCCCGCTGCTGCGACGGGCTCGGGAGGTGCTGGAAACCCTCGCGAGCTGCTGCAAGGAACCGGCGGAGCCAGCAGCTCGCCCCGGGGCGCCAGACACAGCGTTAATGATGGTGTTAATGACAGGAGGCTCCAATTAGCTCAGAGCACGGCACACCCTGAGCTCAGCTCGGGTGAGCGCTGCCCCTGCCCTGCGGAGCAAGGAGCAGGGCTTCCTCCGGGCACGGCGGACCCCAGCCCTCTGCTGACGTGAGCCCTGCTTGGCCTCAGCCAGAAAAGCAAAAGCTGGCCGGGAGCCGCGGGGGGAGGCTGCTGCCAGGCGGACTTTACACCAAGCCAGCGCCTGCCCTTCACCCTTCATCCCGCAGCGCGGCGTGCGGGCAGACAAACGGCTCCACACTCCTCGTACCTGGCAGCATGTCATCGAAGCTGGAGCGAGCTTCAGGGTGGCGCAGCAGCGACTTTGGAGTGAAGATTATCAGCTGCAGGGGAAGGAGAAGAGGCAGAGCGAGGCAGTCAGCCGCGCCAGAACCGCCTCCCCTGCCAACAAACAGCAGAGCCTGCCCGTCCTGCCCGCCTTCCCCTGCCTCTGACCGGGAGCTGCCAGCAGAGATTTGCTCCTCGCTCGCTGCCGCGCTGCAGGAGGCTCAGCGCTGCCACCCCCACCTGCTTTCCCAGCCTGGATTTCCCCTGAGAAGAGGCTGCAGAGCTGCCAGGGACCTGCCTCCCTCACGCGGCCGCAGTGCCAGGAGGTGTAGGCTGCGCTGGATTATTTGTCAGTGCCCCCAGCCCTGACGTCTCTGCCCTGCCCACCGAGTGCTGGACGGGCTCGCGGCCACCGCAGCCTGCGGGGACCGGCTCGCAGCACGTCCTGTACCGGGGCAACCCCAGCACCACGAGGTCCTTGCTCCTTGCTGGCTCGGACACAGGCTGCCTGCTCGCCTGGCCATGGGTATGCGGTGACACGCAGGGCACGAGAGCAGAGGGGCTGCTCCGTCCTCCCAAGGACAGCGGGGATTTTAACCCGGGAGCTCGCCCCTCTCTGCGGGGAGCAGCCCCACCAGCAGCTCCCAGTGCTTCCCGCGTCGTGCTCCCGGCTCTGCCTCGCGGCTAGCCCTGCTCTGCCCACGTTTGCTGCCCCAAGCCCCGTCCTCAGGCTCGGCACGGACCCGGGGCCGCCCTGCCCTGGCTTGCAGCCGGGTGAAGTGGAGCAGAAAGCGCAGGCGGGCTCGGCCGGGCGCAGGCCTGCTGGTACTGACCGGCTTGCGGAAGGGCAGGAGGATCTGGCGCCGGAGGACGTGGAAGAAGTTGGCTGGAGTGGAGCAGTTCACGACGATCCAGTTGCAGTCGTACAGCTGGCGCACGTCAAAGTCGTCCAGTTTCTGCCTCGACAAGCACAGTTCAGAGGGTTTCCAGAAACACGAGTGCCTCTTAGCCCCAGCGCTCCGGCTGTCGGGAAGGCTGGTGGCACGCAGCCCCTGCCTCTCCTCTCGCCCCCCTTCGGCCCCGTCCCGCTCCCCCCACAGCACACAGAACCCGCAGCACCTGGGCAGGCTGCACCTTTGTGCCCTGGGGCAGCCAGGAACTCCCTCCCCACCGTGTCACACCACTTTTGGGGACGCAGCAGGCACAGAAGCAGCGTGGCTGCAAGCCTGGGCACCGGGTGCAGCCCCTCTGCCGAGCGCAGCCAGCTGCAGCGCAGGGAGCCCCAACCAAAACGCCTCCTGGAGCCCCCCTGGGGGCTGCTCCCTCCCCCGAGTGTTAAGACAGATCCAGGGCACAGCGAGGGCCCCACCAGGGACAAGCAGGAGGGCCGGGCTGAGCTCGGCATGGCTGCCACTCACAGGGAAGACGTCGGGATCGTCATTGCACATCTGCAAGAATCGCTCTGGGCGGGCGGACGAGTGCTCGGGACCCTGCAGGTGAAGCAAACGGCACAAGCAGCTGAGTCCCCGCTGCCTGGCCCCGGCCACCACAGAGGGCAGGCAGCTGCACCGGGTGCCATAAAGCACGGCCTCACGTCCAGCACCTCGGGGTGCCCAGGTCCTCACCATGCCCTCCATGCCGTGTGGAAGCAGCAGGACGATGCCGTTCTGCCTCACCCACTTGGCCTGCCCAGGACAGATGAACTGGTCGATAATGCACTGGGCGGTGTTGTGGAAGTCCCCAAACTGGGCCTCCCAAAGCACCAGGGCGTTGGGGCTGGCCATGGCAAAGCCCAGCTCGAAGCCTGTGGGAGGAAGAGGAGGAGGAGGAGAAGGTCGTCTTCCCGGAGCCCCCCCACGGCCTGGCCCTGGGGGTGGGTGCGGAGCCCCCCGCTCACCAAGGACGCCGTACTCGGACAGGGAGCTGTTGCACACGGTGTAGGGAGCCTGGTTGGGCCACAGGTGGTTCATGGGGATGCAGGTTCTCTTGTCCACGTTCTGGTCGTGCAGGACGTGGTGGCGATGGCTGGAAGAGAGGAAAGCACGTCTCCACCATCACCCCGCCAAACACAAGCTGCTGCCTCATCAGGGCTCTACCCCAGCCAATTTCCCCTTCCCGGCTCGTGGCACCAGCTGCTTGATGCACTCTCCTGGACTTCTTTTGCCAACGAGAGCTCAAAATGGCCAAAAAAAAAAACCCACAAAAACAAAAAAACAGGACAAAGACCGCGTCACTTTGGATCCCTTCCAGAAGGCTGTGATTGCCTGGTGGGGCTGAGCGGAGCCAACGCGCTGCTTTACCTGAACGTCCCCCTCTCGACATCCTGGCCGCTCAGGCGGATGTGGATGCCCTCTTTGAGGAGGGAGCCGAATGCCATGTACTCGGCCAGGGCCCAGTCCACAGTCCTGTTCTTCACCATCTCCCCGCGGGTTTTCAGGATACGGCTCAAACCTGCGCGGACAGAAGGTGCAGGAGGGCGCTTGGTGACAAGGCGCCTGTCCCACAGCCCGCCTGCGGACTGGGAAACTGCAAACGCCTCGGGTAGAGGCTGTGCCTGTGTGGGAGGGAGGCACAGGGACGAGGCAGCAGGAGTGCAGGGAAGGATGAGCTGCTCCTCGGCCCCTTAACCACAGCTCCCTCATGAACTGATTCGCGGTGCCGCAAGTAAGCGTGTCTGAGTGCTGTGACAGCCCCCCTCCTTCCAGGCGTTGTTCCAGCCCTCACCCACATCCCCTCCCCTGGAAGCGCACAGCCCGGCACAGCTGCAGCACGCCCCTACCTCCGTGGATAGTGAAATCCTCCACCGGCACGGAGCTGGCCACTTGGCCGATGTGCGTCAAGTCCTCCTCGTTCAGGCCGGTGGAAGGGCAGGTCATGCTGCGGGGCTGGCCGTCCAGAGTGAAGAAACCTGCGGCAGGGGGAGCGATCCACAACGCTGCGGGGCCGTGCCCGGCACCACGCAGAGAGCTCTGCTCACGAGCACCCCTAAGAGCAGTGAGGATGCCAGCAGAGAGCACCCTCCCGTCGCCCCACCAGGGCACGTTTACTAACACAGCTGTCACAGCACCAGGAGCCCCAGCTGGCTTTAGAGGAGCCAGGCTACTTGCCAGGGACCTCCAAAAGCTGCTAGCGACTTACCAGGCCAGGGTGAGTCCAGCCAGTGCTTGATGTGCAATATCTTCTCATCCTTGGATCTTGCATGGGCCTCCTCGCATATCTTATCATACTTAGCAATTTCCTCCTGAGAGGCAGAACAAGGCGAAAAAGCGTTAGGGAGGAGGCTCCAAACAAGGGTGCTGAGCCTGGGGGCCTCAGCACAAGCTTGCAAGGGTCCTGGGGGACACAGCTGGTCCCTGCAGCAGGGCACAATAAATCCCCCACAACCGGTGGACCCCCAGGCCCTGCAGCTCAGCCTCAGAGCACAGAATTGCTGCAGGAGAGCCCTATGCCCCTGTGAACGTCTCTGCTGAACCGACAGCTCACATGCAGCTCGTGGTGCTGCAAAATAGGGCTGAGAGTCCCCGGGGCCAGGCGGAGCCATGCAGGGAGCCTGCTGCAGAGCGCACGAGGCACAACGCTCCCGCAGGTCCCGCTGCCACCACCCGGCACCGCACGGGCTGTGCTGCAGCGACCAAGGGGCAGTCAGTGAACGAGATGTTCCTGCGCTGCTCGGGGCTGGCACAGTCCAAGGACAAGCCTCTGCTCCTGATCCAGCTGCTGCAGGCGCTCGCCCAAGCGTAGCACAGCTCTGCCACCTTTAGGTGATGAGCGCGAGCACAAACGGGCCCTGAAGGTCTGGCACCCCCAGGTCTGAACCAAAAAAGGGGCTTCAAGGGGCTTCGCACAGGACAGCGCAGCAGCTGGGGCAGGTCTAGGGGCTGCTCAGACACCGGACTTTTCCCTGCCTCCTGAGCTAGCCAAGCACTGCAGCAGGTCCCTGCGTGGCACTGGGATGCCCCAGCCCTCTCCGTGTCCCCCCAGGCCAAGAAACCTTTCCGCCGCAAAGACGGAAGCTCCCTCACACAGGGGCTGCGCGCTGCCAGCTCCTCCTGCCCCCCATCCTTCAGCCCGCGGCGCTGCCCAGCCCTGGGGAGCTGCCGCCTGCGGTTCTCCGCCCGGGCCCCCGGTGACAGTACCTCGTACTCCGGCTGATTTACCACCCCCTGTGAAATTAACAGCTCCGCGTATTTCTGCAGCACCGGCTTCTGCTTCCGGATCTGTTTGTACATCAGGGGCTGCGTGAACATGGGCTCATCCATCTCATTGTGCCCGTTGCGCCTGTAACACACCTGCCGGGAGGGAAAGAGCCTTTGAAAGCAGCTGCCTGCAACGTGCGGCTCAGGAGGCGGCCAGTTACCTGGCTCTGTGCTGGGAAGAGTCCAAGCCAGCCCAGCAGGGCCCGGCTCTGTCCTCCTTAACGCAGGAGGGCCCCGCGCAGCCAGAGACAGCTTTTCCTCTCCAAGTGCTGTTACATCCTCATTACCTTGCTTTCATCCTCTCTTTCCCTCCCCTCAAAGTGAACAGGTCAAAAAGGCTGCAAAAGCCCCAGGAGAAACCCCAGCTTCCAGAACCCACACCCCGAGAGGCGTTTTGTGGACATCCAGGAACTCCGCAGCAGTGACTGCTTTACGGGAGAGCCCCGTGCCACGCTCCTTCTTTCTTACCAAATCCACGACCACGTCCTTATGGAAGGTGCTCCGCCACTCCGCGGCCACGTTACACACGTACACCACGGCCTCCGGGTCGTCGGCGTTGACGTGGAAGATGGGCGCGTTGACCACGCGGGCCACGTCCGTGGGGTACGGTGAGGAGCGTGCCATGCGGGGGTCCGTGGTGAACCCGATCTGCAGCGGGCCAGAGGGGACAGGGGACAGAGCGGTGAGCATTTGGAAAGCCTCGTTCCCTCGAGCAGGTCGCTGCTCGCAAGGGAAGCCCCCGGGCCCCGGGCCAGGCTTGTTTCATCGGCTCGGGCGGTGCCAGGTGGACGCGGGCAGTGCCAGGCCAAGCTCGGTGCCTGCGGCTGAGCCGGGGCTTTCCCCGGCCCCGTCCTCAGCTGGCACCAGGGAGCACGGCCCCAGGCACCTCCTGCTGCCCTGGCACCGTGGCCCAGCCTGGCCGGGCAGCAAAGGCAGGATTAAAACCCTGGGCGAGGGCCATGCAGCAGGGGATGTGCTCCTTACCTGGTTGTTCACCACGACGTGCACGGTGCCGTGCGTGGTGTAGGAGGGCAGGTCGCTCAGGTGGAACGTCTCGTACACGATTCCCTGCCCGGCGAAGGCCGCGTCTCCGTGCAGGAGGATGGACATCACCTGCGGGGTGACATGGGGCTGAGGTGTGGGCAGTGGCGGCCGCCAGGAAGGGGCCCAGAGCTCATCCCACGAGCCTCAGGCTTCCCTGGAAGGTCTCTGAGCAGCTCGTGAGCGTGTCCGAGGCCTTCTCAGAGGATCGGAGTGGTGTCAGCTGTGGCTGGTGCAATGCCAGGGGGAGGCTGGGGCCATCGGCTGTCCCACCTCAACACCCCACGCAGGGGTCGCCCTCTCGGCAGCTTGAGGGGGCAGCTGGTGACGTGCTGGTGGCCGGAGGGCATTGGCTGGGAGGCGAGTCCCATTCCCAGGCACAAACACCCCTAAACAAGGCCTTTTTCTGGGACAAGCCAAGGAAAATGCACTTCTCATGCACGCTTTCACCCAGGACAGAGGGCATTCCGGCAGGAGATCCTGCATCGCTGCTGGGCCGGGCTGGGCAGGGAGCTCGCTGCGGCTCCGGTTCTGTGTTCTGATATTTTACCCGGGGGCTGGCTGAGGACGCTGCCTGTCAGACGAGGACAGAGCTCGTCTATTTATATTCCAGCCCTCACAGCGTGGGAGGAAGGGAAGTACTTTTGATCTCACCCTTCCACTTCTTCTGGAGTGTTAGAGGCAGGTCTGTGATGAATCAGGCAGTGAAAGCGTTCCCAAATAAATCCCCCCACAGCCCACCGCTGGTCTGCCCTCACATCTGGGCGCGTGTCACACCCCTGTCCCCACCAGGGGGGTCCCCTCCCGGCCTCAGCTCGCCCACCCCGAGGACTGGGAGCACCCGGTCACATTTAGATAGATCCTCCAGCCTAAAGCTGCTGCTTCTGAGGCCTCCAGGCTCTGATGCTCAGGGGAACAGGAGCACCACTCACCCCCTGCCTTCCGACTACAGACCTCTGCTGCTGCTCCTCCGAGGAGCCTGGCCTCCACCCTGAGAGGGGAGGCAGCGATGGGAGCCCGGGGAGGCCGACCTCCTGCTGAAGTCATCACCAAAGAGAAGGGGAAAGATGGGGGGGCAGCAGGGGAAGGGGCATCCAGGCAAACAAACATCAGCTGGGCTCCTTCGCCTGGCTTTGCTCTGCGTGCAGATCTGCCTGATCCCCACCAAACCCAGCCGGTCTGTGCCAAATCACAGCGAGGGAGCGGGGTGGGCACCATTTACCTTCTTCCCTTCCGTGTCCCCGCAGTAGAACTGCTCCGCTTTAGTCTTGCCTTGAACAACGGGGTCAGCTGCCTCCAAGTGAGAGGGGTTTGCCACGAGGGAAAGGGTGATGTTCCTGTCGGTGACGCGGTTGATCCTCCGGTGGTACATCCCCAGGTGGTACTTCACGTCACCGGAGCCCTGGGGGAGGGAGAGGAGAGTCACTGCCACGCAACGGGGGCTGTTGGTGGATGGGGCAGGGTGGCACTGACCCCAGGGGCTGCAAAAAGAGGGCTCCTTGCTGCCAGAAACCACGTCTGCTGCCCACCCGCAGCTGGCAGCTGGCAGAAGGCACTGGCAGAAGGCAGCAGGATCCAGGAGCTGGCCTGGCACCCGCCACAGCAGCAGCCTGATGTAGGCACCAAGATACACACAACCATCAGGCGGGCATCGAGCCCGGTTTTGGGCAGTCCCCAGGTGCCAGGGAAGGAGCAAGCAAGGTGGGTTTGGGGAAGGCACCGGGCAAGAGCGCTGGGGAGAGCGGCTGCTGCTTGCTTCCTCTCCAAGAGGAGCTCCTGAGGCACGCGGGGCACCCTGGAAGCCCACCTGAAGGGCAGGGCACGATGAAGCCTTCCAAATGCCAAACCATCCCGACTGAACGTGGCTTTGGGGTGCAAGCAACAGCACCAGGGAGGGAGCCTCAGGGCCTCTGGAGAGGCCGTGGGTCCCACATGGGTCCCATGGGGCTGCGGCACGGCCCCGAGCCGACCCCTGCCTCCGGCCCCACCGGTGCAGCCCCCAGGGACCGGGCCAGTCGGGGTGACCGCAGCAGCCGGGGCAGGCACCGTGCTGCTGCTGCTGGCCTTCCTTGCACCTCCTCATTTACCCACAGCTGTTTTACGCCCTGCAGAGGCTGCCACCAGCCCGGCCTCCCCTAGAGACGGAGCAGACTCTGCCGCGGAGGCCGGGACAGGCACCGACGGTCACGCACCAAGGGTTCGGTCGCAGGGGCGTGCGGTGCCCTGGGGCACGCTGGAGAAATCTCTGCACCACCGAGCGAGCCGCCAGCCGCGCGTGATCCAGCTCGCGCTGCGCTGCCACGGCCCCCAGGGGCCGAACGGGGACAGACTACAAATTGCCAGGGAAACGGCGCAGAGGAGGAGACTCACCTCGTCAGCAGCCTCCAGCTTGGAGTCGAACTGACAGAAGATCTGCTCCAGCTCCTTCCTGATCACGTTGGCGAGAACATTCAGACGCCCTCTGCAAAAGCAACGCCGCCGTCAGCAACCAGCAGACAGCCGAGGAGCACGGCGCGAGCACAGCCCCGTGCTGTCCCCGTCACACCGAGCTGCAGGGGGCAGCCAGGGGACAGGGCTCTGCATTTTCACCCCTCCTGCATCCCCAGAGCTGCCCCAGAACAGCGAGGCTGAATCCTGCTCTTGGATACGAGCTCTGCTCACACTGAGCCCCTTCTGCCAAAGCCCCGGAGCAGCCGTGGCAGGTCCTGCTCCCAGCCTCTGCAGAGCAGCAGCCGGGACAGCCCCACACCTTGTGCTGAGCACATTTCTGTGATGTAAGACAAGGTCTCTGCTGCTCGAGGCACTGCGCCTCTCACCACTCTCCAGAAGAATGAAAAATAAGCTGAAGCCAGTGACACAGATCAGTGGAGAGCTGATGAGGCCTGAGCCCTTGAGCCAAGCGGCCGGCTGATGGCT
Source organism: Somateria mollissima (assembly GCA_951411735.1). Taxonomy (NCBI): domain Eukaryota; kingdom Metazoa; phylum Chordata; class Aves; order Anseriformes; family Anatidae; genus Somateria; species Somateria mollissima. Next base: position 4,628,547 of record OX598329.1, read on the forward strand.
CAGCCCAGAGCCAGCCTGGCCCTGCAGCACTGAACCCCAGGAGCATCCCTGTCCCCATCCCCATCCCCATCCCTGTCCCATCCCCGTCCCCATCCCCATCCCCATCCCCAAAGCACTGCGGCGCACAGGGACAGGTTACCTGTGGGGCATCCCCATGATAACATAATCCACTCCCTTCTCACTCGACTTATCGATGATGGTCTTTAAGGCTGGGATCAGCACTTCACAGCCCTCCAGACCAAAACGCTTCTCCGAGGACCATTTCCGATGGAGGAACTCCTCAAACCTGGAAGGCAAGGTGTGAGAGATCACTCCCAGGCCTCCCACTGATGGCAGGACCAGAGAGGAGACAGGGACCTTACGGGAGCTGCAGCACGAGGTGATGCTCCAGCAGGCACCACGCAGCAGCCTGACAGCCCCCCGCTCACCCCAGGTCCCCCCCGCGGAGTTCCCCACCCTGCACGAACACCAACTCTGCGCTGCGCTTAAGCCCGCTGCATGGCATCTTATTTTTGGCCCTCTTCTGCCAGGATCACCCGTGCTTTTGGGCTCCGTGCCAGCAGCACCTGAGCGAGCCCTGCCAGCCCAGCTCGCCCGCGGCACCCCGCTGATCGTCTTTGCTCACCCGGCCCGGCGGGACCGCGACAAATGACGTCAAGGAGAGGTGACTCAGGCGGTGGCCGTCAGGCTACGGCAGCTGCCTGGCGGCTGGGAGCAAACAACCCCCGTGACAACCCCCGTGCAGCCGGGGAACAAAGGGAAAGGTGCCGACCCTGCCCAGGGAGGCTGCAGCCGGTGCGGCGCGGCTCGGCGTGCTCCCGGACGGCAGCCAGGAGGCACAGCTCGCCCGCAGCGTGCCTCGGCAGGTGGCCTCACCACGAGTGCTGCTTGTGAAACCAGGCAGGCTGATGAGGAATCTGTGAATCCAAGCCCCTCGGTTGGGGTGGCGCAGGTTAGGGGTGTCACAGCGCGAGGAGCGGTACCTGGTGGAGCGGACCAGCCGGGCCAGCAGCGTGCGCTTCTCTTCGTTGGTGAACTGCATGATCCCCGGGGTCTCAAACTTCTGCCGAATCCACTGGCACTGCTCCAGGTCGTTGATGAACATGAACTCCACGCCGATGTGCTGGCAGTACGCCATCTGCCCCGTGAGGAGAGGACGGCCACTGAAACACCCACAGGAACTCCGACACGTCCTCACCTCGCTCCAAGTCAGCACGTGCGGGATCTTATTGACCCATGCAGCTCGGTGCTCCGTCATCCCCCCCTTTGGCCTCTTGGCAAGACAACGAGCTGTCCTGCACCACCAGCACTGCCCAAAGCAGGCGGCAGCGACCAGACCCAGCACCTGCAGCCTGGGGCTGCCTTCCCCACCCTCACTGGTTCTGCCATGGGATGCAGCGTGGAACAACCCCACGAGTGGGGCAGTCGGTGCTCCTGTACAAATCCGACCCATTTGCTTGCCCCAAGGGACCCAGCCCCAGACCCCGGGGTCCTTCTCTGCCTGTCTGTGAGAGTCTGGGGACTCCCTTGGGGAAGGGCAGGCTGACAGGTTAGGGAGAGCACCTCACCCCAGGACTCGGAGCCTTTTTAGACCCCACTCGCTATGGCAGGGCGAGAATCTGAAAAAACAGCCTCCCAAAATTAAGGAGCCCGCTCTCCTTGCAGCTTATCTAAGATGTTTACACAGCTCTGCTTCTCCAAGGTCAACCTGTCTTGGCAGAGACTGCAGCCTGACCGGGAACCACCCGCACTCTCAGACGAGGCAGAGCACATCACAACGCCTGGCAGAGGAACGCTGCCTGCTGCCGGAGCTGCAAGCTGCAGCCCCAGGTCAGAGCTCCCCAAAGTGCAGCGGGGCTGTGGCTGGAGCCCCCCGCACCATTTGCTGCGTTACGCTGGAGCAGCAAAAAACAAATCCAGCTGCACCAGACGGGCTTCAAAGTGCAGGCAGCATTAAGCTGTCTGGGGCTTGCTCAGCCTGCAGCAGCCCAAGCGCGCTGCCCCAGTGCAGGATGAAGCCGGGGGTGACCACAGACGGCCGGGTACCGTGGGGCTGCTGCTACAGGCAGGGCGAGCACAGAGCCCAGCCTGAAAAGCTCGAAACGCGTGTGCTCAAACAGGTGGCCAGGAGAGGAGCAGGACTGCAGAGCCTGCAGACGGGGATGCTGCAGCAGCGCTCGAGGCAGCACCAGGGGAATAGCGCTGGCACGCACAGCCACAGGCAGGATGCGGACGGCTGGGAGGGCTCCACACCTCTGCAGAGCAGCGTGGTACGTGCTAACCAGGACCAGCAGCAGGAGGAGAAGGCAGAGGAGCCTCTCCCCAGGGTGAGAGTTTCAAAAAAATGATTTTCAGAAAGCAGTCGCTGTGCCCAGCCCGACGCGGGCCGCCAGCAGGTCCTGCCCTGCTCCTTACCTCCAGGCGGCGGATGATTTCCCGGAGCGGAAGAGCCGACTCGTTTCCCCCGATGAAAGTGGTTGTGGGCAAGTGGAAGACCTTGTCGAGGTCAGATTCATCCAGCCCGTAAAAGCCTGCAGGATTTTCATGGGTGGGACAAGCGAAAGCAAGAGAGAGAAGGAAAGGAGGGGGACGGGGGGGTGTTGGACACAGCCACACGGCACCCAGGTGTGTTCGGGAGAGGCGGGGAGGGGACAAAAAGCAGCACAAAACCAAAAATAAGCATGAAGGAGGTTTATATGGATAAAAACCAAGCAGTAATTAAACAAAAGACATTGAGCACAAGGTTATTATGGAAGGTAATGCGGGGAACAAAACACAAAGCAATATATGTGCATGTAAATTGGTAATTAAAATCCAGGGTCAGAATCAGGAAGTATGTAGCCCCAAGAACACAAAATACACCACGAATTATAAAGAGAGCGGAGAGAAAAGAAACAGGGGAAGTGACAGGAGTCATCGAGCAAAAACGGGGATTTCACCAGACATTCAGAATTAAAAATGTCAAAGCAGAGAACGGAACGGTTAGAACAGACAGACCCAAACGAGGAGAGAAAGAGGAAGAGAAGCAAAAGAGAGAAAACGGCGTCAGCACGAGGGCTCTGCCACGGACTCTCCTGAATAGCTCACCCGGGAGCGGTGCCGGCCGGCACAACGGGTGCTGCTCGCTTCAATTTGGGGTGGCCGGGGCTGGCCGAGCCGGCACGGCCGGGGGGGTGCCGCAGCTCCGCGGGGATGCAGAGCGCGGGCTGAGCGCTCGGCACCAATGTGGCCACGGGGTGGTTTCGGCACCACCACAGCCGGCACCCGAGCGGAGGCTCACCCAGCTCCTGCTGCTCTTTTAGGGGAACTGCTCTGCTCTCTGAACCTTCTTTTCCAGCCCAGCCCTCGGCACCGGGAGCAGCCCGTGGCTGCTGCAGCCACCGCAGCCTCACTAGCTCCATCCAAGCGGGGCGGGCCGGTCGTGTGCTGCTGTGAAAGCAGCCCCTGGCCAGGCAGCCTGGCCTGGGGAGCAGCAGCTGAGCGATGGTATTTTCTATAAAACCCAATTACACGTGCCAGCACGCTCGCTATGTGCCTGCTTACAGCACACTGGTGACTGGCAGGGCGCTGGGCTGCTCCTGGAGAGGAGGAAGAACAGGGCACAGATTGGGTCAGGACCTCAGCACCAGGTTTTGGAGCTGCAGATAAAGCCAGCGTGCTGCTGTTACAGCAGCAGGGCACTCCGGGCCTGCAGTGGCACTCACGAGCCCTCGGACGTGCCTCTGTGCCTGCTGAAGCTCACGTTTGCCTCTGGGGAAACTGAGGCACAGGGAGGAGGACGACTGGTCCTTCTGCATGGGTGCAGCAAGGCAGAAGCAGGGCGGTCTCACTGCTGGGACCTCTGCGGGGATGCCACGTGCTGTGGGAGCAGCATCACGGCCCCGCAGAGCTCGCCCTCCATGGGCTTTATCTTAAGGAGCCCGTCCCTTGCTCTTTTTTCAGGACTGGCTCGACCTGGCGCTCGCTTCGGACCACGCTGAGCAACCCGAAGGCGATGTCTGGGCACAGCGCCTCTCGCAGCACGCAGCTCAGGACACCGCGAGAGGCTGTGGCCATTTGAGCGCAGAGGCAGTGCCCAGCAGCTGCAGACCAGGCTGTACAAGCGGTCCCAGGGGTTTTGCCTCTGCTTCTGCTTTGCTGCAGCCCTCCAGCTCCCCCACAGGACTGGGACACATCGGCCGGGAGCAGCGATGCCGTCAGGCAGGGGGAATGCAAGGGACAAGCTGCCAAATTTTCACCGGGCCAAAACAGGGCAGTTCCCGTACAGGAGGGGATCAAAAGCCTCGTGGCTGCGCCTTGTTGAGATGACCAAATAAAAACGAGGCTCGGTTTTAGTCCCCCAAATGGAATAAATGACCTTCTGAGGCAGGAGAGGGGTTTGCACACACCTCTTCCCACTGCTGTGCGCAGGTGACACGCACAGCACGTGGAAATCACAGGGCATAAAGGCAGCTTGGATTTGTACCAGACTTGAACCCATCAGGGAGATTGAGGCCTCATAAAATTAATAATGACAATAAAACATGTACTCCAGCAAGCTAGGCATGCAAACACAGAGTATGGAAAAGGGCAGCGAGGCTCTAGCTTGGGCACCTCTACGGGTGAAGCATCACTAACCAAGCACCCAGCTCGAGACTTTTAGCCAGACAAATCAAAAATGAGCGGGTTACAAAAGTCAGGACTGGTGCGACACGGGAGGGGACTGCGTTACCGGCTTTACTGCTCCATGCCCAGAATAACCTATTCAAAGAGAGTCCTGCACTCCCGAGGGTTAAAGGCTCAGTATTTGCATACCTCCTACTGTTAACACTCTCAGCCGCTCCTTGAACACTGCGAGGTCTGGGGTGGGCAGGGGGGGTGCAGCAGGGAGAAGATAGAGAGACGCCGTCAAAGTTAGTAAAAAAAAAAACTGGATCCGTGAAAACTAGTCATGGAAAGCACAAGTCAAAAATACAGTATTCAAACACAGTCAAAACCACCAGGGGCAGAAGGGTTGGGATGGAGGATGACTACACGCTACATGGCAGAGAAATCCCGGTGGAAAGTCTTCAGAGAGCTGCTTGCAGGAGGCAAGAGCACGGAGGGGAACGAGGGGCACCAGACACTGGGTAGCAGTTGAGCTGCATGGTTTGAGATCTCCTCTTACACGCACCTCACTCGGGGCAGCGAAACCTAAGACGGTGGCACAGCGCCGCAGCAAGGCGCCTTCCACCGCGCTGTGTTACGAGCGCGTTATCATGGCTAGTGGGGAGCTACAGCAGAGATTTGGGTGCTGGGAGCCTCCCCATCCTCCCCAGATGATTTTGCTCCACTTGTCTCTACTGGGAGAGCTTGTCTCTACAAGACCACTGCCAAGAGAACAGCAGCCGTGCTCTGCTCCGAGGAAATGGGGGCACCGGCGCGGGCACCTCCGCTCCCAGTGCACGTGCACCATGTGGGATGTGGGAACTCCCCCAGGGCCTCCCTCCTGCACTGTAGGAGCGAGTGGGGCTGTTAATAGGGACGGCAAACGGTGCAGCAAGCAGGCAGAAGGCTGACGTTGCTCAAGCAGGCTGCGAGCATGCTCAGCACGGGGACGCGGCACCGGGCGCGAGCGGCACCGGGGCTCCACTCCCCGGCTGCGTTAGGTGGCCGAGTGCCTCAATCTCACCCGGGGCTATGAGAAAGGCTTTGGGAATGCTTCTTTGGTCAGCGGGGAAGGGAGTTACATGGACGGGAGGCATTCCTTTGTGAGACTCAAGGTGGGAGAGGTGCTGCTGTGCCCTCTTGCAGAGCGCTGCCCGCTGCCCCGAGGGCTGGGCAGGGAGCGCCCTGCAGGTGGTGGGGGGCACGGGGCTGCTCATGGGTCTGTGCAAAAGGACCTCCTGTGGGATGCAGGGGGGAAGCAGAGCTTGGAGGACTTTGCTCCCAGCCCAGCTCCCTGCAGGGGCTCTTCCCGAGCTGGGGGACGAGCTCTGTGCCAGAGGAGCCCCTGCACCCCGGCGGACCCCGATGAGGAACCTGCCCTTGCTCTGGCTCCTGTCAAACACATGGAGCAGCTCCGTGGGCAGCAGAGGATTTTGGGGCACGGCTGAACCAACCCTAACACTCCCTGCACGGAGAGGCAGACAGACAGACACTCAGACACACACCGCCTTCCACACACAACTGGATTTTAGTGCGCTAAGGTATTCCCTGGGACGGGTCGTCTCGAGTTCCTGCAGTAATCCCGTCGGTTCTGTCCTACACCACTTACCATGCCGGATCAGCTGTGGTAGAAGATCAAGATGAGATATTTAAAAAAATAAAATAAAACATAAGAAAGAGAAGAGGAATCTGGCACTCCAGCCCTACCACTCCGTTAATCCCGGGTGCCTGGCTGCAGAAGCGCCAGCCTCACCGCGTGCCCCCAGGCAGGCTTTCTCACCCTGGCATTTTCTCCAAAGGTCACACTGCTTAATCCAAAGAGAGCTTCCAAAACAGACAAAAGCAAGTTGCTAAACAAAAGGCAATTGAGAAGAAAGATCAATTTCAGAGATTAGCCATGCAACTCCTTTGATTTACAGCACTGCCCGGCCACAGTTTAAGCTGTTAGCAGCACAGCTCCCACCACAAAAGCTGACCTTTAAGGATTTCTCTGCACAGAAATAGGAAACAAGATTGTTTCGAGGGCAAGTTTAAAAACCATTCCTGTTATTAGCTGCTCTGTAAATTAACTGCAGCCCAAGTGTTAGGAAATACTCTTTCAAAGCAAAAAGCCAGCGGGATTTGCTTAGAAATTGGCTTTCTCTGCAAACAAGCAGGCTATGCCAGATCCTAGGCACCATCCAGAAAATCCGTACTCGTCCTGACTGCTGAAAGCCTGCGAGGGTCAGGCTGTGGCAGCAGGGAGACACCGTCCCCACCCTGCCACACATCCCTGCACCTCCTGCTCGCTGCCTGGCGGGGCTGATGCCACCCAGGGTGCTGCGGGCCCTCTACAACCTGTGGGCTCCAGAAAGCCCCCGCTGGAGGCTCAGCTCCAGCCAGCGACTAAACCTGCTCCAGCCAGCTGCTTCGTGCCCCTTCAAAGCGGTTTTGGGGCTGTGAGTGGAAAATGCCACCCAGGGGCAGCGCTGTAGGGATCCACAACCAGGCAGCCCAGGAGTCCCCAGCGTGGCAGCCCAGGGATGCCCAACGTGGCAGGGGGATCCCCAAACACACTGCCCAGAGGTTTGCTGGTTGCAGACCTGCCCACCAGCTTTGCCTTCGGCAGAGGGGCTTTGCACCACGGCTCTGCAGGAGGCTGAGAACTGGCACGGCCAGCGAGAGCCCACAGGTCACCGCCAGCAGCGCAGCGCCCATCTCCTGCCCCAGGAGGGCTGATGGCAGGGGGCTGCCGCTCGCTCAGGGGCTGTGGTTTGAGGACAGCACAGCTCTGAGCTGCTCCCACACGGAAAAAGAGCAGTGCTCGGCCGCCGGGGCGCTCAGCGGCACGGGAGGCTGTTGCCAATTAAGGGAAAAGTCCCGTGTCCAGCTCCGTGGAATTTGCTGCTGGGCTGGGCTTGGCCACGCTTTGCAGGGCGGCGTTTGTGCAGCTCTCCCTCCTGGCCCCTCTCCCTCCTGGCCCCTGGTCCCCGTGTCCCCGGGGACCGCACAGCCCCTGCCTGCCCCAGCTCCACACCAGCGCCCGCTCCCTCTGCTGCGCTCAGCATCGCCTGAAAGCTGTTTGCCATTTTCTTCTGAGATCAGTCAGATGAAGATTTCCTCACCACTACCAGCAGAAAGCCTATTCAGTACTAAATAATCGTTACACGAAGACAAAAAGCCTCCTCTGGTTGCACACAGCCACCTGAACCCGGGGTCCTGCCTGCTGCAGGGATCCAGCCCCAGCACGAACCAGCAGCTGGTACCAGTGGCATGGCTTGCTCCCTGGACTCATTATTTCCGATGAATTTGTGCGTTCCTGGCAATTAAATCAACACCAGGAACTGCAGTGACAGATCTCAGAAAGAAAGGCATGAAGAAATTAAAATTAACGCCTGGCTTAGACGCAGAGATCTCGGGCTGAGATTCTCTCCTGGCTAATGCCTCCGGAGCAGCGATACCGAACACCTCCAGCTGGGGCACGCTGCAGGGCTCAGGGCCACGCACCCCGGGTGAGTGGGAAAAATGAGATTGCTATCACTTTACCCAGGTTTTATCACCGCTGTGGTGCTGCTGCTAGCATAAAGAGGGCTGCAGGGCAGGAGCAGCCCCGGCTGGATCAGACCTGACGGCCGCTCTCGGCCTCTCCCATCAGAGCCTGGACCCACCAAGGGGATCTGAGCTGCAGTGGGCAGGAGCTGAGCCTGAGCTCCTGCCGAGGGGGAAAAGGAAGCAGGCAGAGCTTGCCTGAAAGCAGAAAGGCATTCAGCATCACTCGGCAGGTGTGACACTCGGTGACAAAAGCTACAGCCCAGAGACAAAACGGATCCGTGCAGACGCCTGCGGGTGTGCGCGCCTCCACGGCCAGACTCGGGGAAAAGCCTCGGGCAGGTTTTTTGTTCCTCTGAGTTTCTGCTTTGGCCAGACAGCTAGAGGGCCTGCTCATCCTAAAAGCCTCCCTCACGGCGCTGCTGCTGCTGGTAGACACGGGGACTTGTTCCCCCTCCTGCGGCCAGGTTCGCAGCACACATCTCCCCACCTCTTCCCATCACAGCCCCGGGCACGGGGCTCGCTCCTGCCCTAGCCACCGGCTCCTGGTGCTCAGCCCTGCTTCGGCAGCACATCAGATCTCGGGGTGAAGCAGCTTCCCTTTATCCCCCCAGCTGGGATGACAAAATCCTAACCCTTCTCTACCACTCCCAGCTCCTAGGAAGAAAATTAACTCTATCCCAGCCCAAAGCAGGACACACAGGTAATCCTGTACAAAATTCTGCAGGCTGCTGCAGCCTTCTGACTGGGCCACAGGTGACAACCACACGTGCCCGGTCTCTGCTACAGCAGCTCCTGGAACCAAAACTCTGCTCGGCTGGGTCACCTGGCTGTCACAGCACGTTCCTGCACCCCAGCAGGACAAAAGTTGGTTTTGGGGAAGGTTCCTCCTCCCCATCCACCCCCAGCCGGGTGCCAGGAGATCTGGACAGGTGCGTGTTCCCATCGGCTGCTGCGCTGTGCGGGTTAGTGATCGTTACGGCGGCTCTAGGCTAAGTTAGAAGCATGCCTCTAGGAGTGCTCGCAGCACCGGGGTAAAACCCCCGGAAAGCACCAGCGAGGTGAGAGAGCGCAGCTGCCGCGACCCTGCTCCGGCTGGAAGAACGGCAGCGTGCTGCGGAAATCACGACTGAAGCACGCTCAGAGGGCTGAGGTTAAGCACTTTCAGATTAGGGTCCACGTCCTCGGCACCACACACACGCTCCCGCGCAGCACACGTGCGTCTTTCACTCAAGGCACCGGAATTTCCACCCCCCTATTTGTGCGGGAACGCGTCCCAAAGCTTCCTTGTCATGATCACCGGCAGGTTCTCATAGCTCAGTCTTGGGAAAAGGGGCAAGGCACCCATTTAAAGGTGCTGCACGGAGCTGGGAGCAGGGGAAGGCAGGGCATCACAGCAGGGGCACGCCGGGACGCTTCTCTTGGCAGCGTCAGCCCGGTGTGGATGAGGCCAGCCCCTTCTCCCCAGTGCTCAGCGCCTGCTGGCGGGGCCCTAAGAGAGCAGCAAGAGGTGCCGAGGCGCCAGAGCTCGCGCTCTCCCCGACACAAAACCTCTTGGCTGCTTGCCATTTCCAGAAGATGCGCTGGCTTCCCCCACGGGATGAGTTAATCCCGTTGCAAGGCGAGGTAACTCGCTCTGCTGGGAGGAGAAACAGGACCCGAGCGGCAGGGCTCGGCTCGGCGCACGCTGGCTGGGACAGCCGGAGGGGGGCAGAGCTGCTCCGCCGCTGCACGCTCCAGGAGTAAATTTAGAGTGATCATCACGAAGGAAACCTAAGAGCTTCCCTCTGCACGGGTGAAGCGCTCTACCTACGAAGCTGTGAAAGAGAGAGGAGCTCAAGCAATGCAGCACTGACTGCTGTCAAAGCCCTCACCCAGTTTGTCTGTGGATGAGATAATATCGGCCGGAACGGACGAGTCCAGGTCCGCATCCAAGATGCCCAGTGGGTCGAGTTGTGCTACATGATGCCCTCGAATCTATGAAATGGGCCAGGAGTGGACAGGAGAACAGATACCAAGAGGGACAGGAGAAAGGGAGAAAAACAAAAGAGGGGAGGGGTAAAAAAGTTAAATTACATTAGAATTAATTTGCAGAGCAATTCTCACCGACGTTTGGAGAAACAGTTACTGGTGCATCATCAAAATTTACACAACTAATGCCGAGAGGATCAAGTTTTGCAATGTGATGGCCCCTGACCTGGAAGCAACAACACAGATTAGACATTAAAACAAGTTATTTCAAGAGGCATTCCTTAACAGAGAAAATTCAGGAAAGTCATGCAGTTTCCCCTTTACATATTCCGCAGAGCTGCCGGACAGGAGGGACCCGGCTGCTCTCACAGCACGCCTGGCGCAGCTCTGCCATGGCACAGCTAACAGCCCAGTCTGTGGCTCCAAACAAAGCCTGGAGAAGCTGCTCTGTGCATGGGGAAGAACCCCAGAGCACTCTGCACCAGGTACGGGTGCCACTCACCTAACCCCTCTCCAATTTCTGGGGGCCCCTCCGGAGCAGAGACCTTCCCAAGCACGAGCCCCAGGGCTGCCTGACTTCCCAGAGCTTGTCTGACTTCCACCCCAAGCACCTCCTGGTGACAACAGTGACAACTCCACACTGCTCCTTTCCTTTTAAGCCTCAGAGCAATTTAAGAGCCAGTTTTCCTGATTCTGACTGATCTATGCCCAACTGGCTCTCACGCCAGCGTGGCACAGACGAGACCAGCCTTGCCACCACCAGCGGTAACTCCAGCGAGGCAGAGGAACGTTATTTAGGAACATCTGCCTGCACTATTAGGGGACTGCATCTCACAGCATCCTTTTTGGGAGAGAAGTCTGCAGTACGGCCAAGGCGCAGGACGTGGAGCGCTCAGACTGCTGCTGTAGGAAGAGCAGGGGCAGCAATACTGAAGGGCTCTGGCACTACAGGAGCATCAGCGGCTCCAGGAGGCATCTCGCTGGGTTTGTGTCTGCATCAGGAGCCACAGAGAGGAACGAGAGGCAATTCGTTAACTCAAGAGTTCCTTCAGGGCAGGACGGTCAGTCCGTGCACACCGCTGTCATGGAGGGGGCTGCAGTGGGTCCGGGACACAACGCTGCGGACGGGGCTTTGGGTGCAGGAGAGCTGTGGCCAGGAAGGTGCTGATGGAGACCGCAGCAGGGTGCTGACCATGGACGGGCTCCACTGCTTGCTTTCCCTCCAGTGAGATGCACAGGGCCCAACATTTGTCCCACGCTGGTGCTGAGCAGCCATGGCTGTGCTCCTCCAACCACAAGTCCCATCCTCATCAGCCTCCTCGGTACTCCCAGTGCTGCCCAGTCTGTGTTTTCAATACTTACTGCCTTTATTTTCAATACTTACTGCTGCCCTCCCAGCAGGGCACTACCTCCTACCCGGCAGATGCCTGAAGCTGCAGATATTGCTTTTTATTCTGACTCAGACCTGACCTCTTTTGCCACAGTCTGAGGAAACTTTTCCCTTAGCTGCTCACAACAGCAGACAGCTCCCCGTGCAAACTCAGCTCATCCCGACAGGCACAGCTCTCAACCTCAAGCCACAGTCCTGCCTCTTGACAGCTCCAGGTCTTGAAGAATCCAGGCTCAGCTCCGCTTCTGGTGTGGGTTCCCCAAAAACTGTGTGATGCTCCTCGCCATCAGGACAGTTTCCAGCTACTGGAATCGCTCGTGCGCAAAGCTATTAGGATTAGCTTGCATACAACAGCCATACGGCTCTAATGCTATTTGCCAGAGTCACTCGTATTCTAACTGTCCAAACAGGCTTTTGGGGAAGGCTTTTTGTAGTTTTAGCAGCCAGGAAGCCTGAAATGAGCCACTAACTGTAAGGCAAGCGGCTGCTGAGCACGGTCCCCGCAGGCTCTCTGTGCCCCCAGGCACCGGCTGCCACGTGCGAAGCTTGCTCGGGGCCCGCTTTGTCCGGGATGCGTTTATTTGCTCATCTGACTTGCAGCAGAGCACGAGGACTATCCCGAAGTTTAGGGGCAGGACACAAGCTCACTACACTGCTCCCACGTCCATGGGGTGAAAGTTTGGGGCTGGGTGCCCTGGCTAGGAGCAGGGCTGGTGAGCAGGGGCGAGGCAAGGAGCATTCGGTGACCAGTCCAGAGATCGGCTCAGCAGTAGGCAGCAAACCCCCAAATTCGTGTGGGAACGAGGAGGAGGCCTTTTCCCAGCAGGAGCCACGCTTCTTTTCATTCCGCACATGCAAGGTTGCCGGGCTGCAGGGCGCTGCCACACGGAGCTTCGTCGGCAGCCGTGGGAGCAGCCAGTGGCGGAGGTCCCGCCGGGTGGGTGGCACGGCCGCCCTCATTACAGGAACACAAAGGCAGATTGTTTTCTCCAGCTCGGAACAAGACCACACCAGTTATTTCAAAGGAAATGATGAATTGGACACGTAAGCACTGCTACAATTAAGGAACAAGCCAGCGCTGGTGCTACCACGAACCACAGCAGAGCAGGGGCACGGCTCACCTCTAACTGCACAGATACTCCAGCTCGATCCAGTTTCAGAAATTAACTGCCTGGTGTTTCAGGAGGTTACACAGCACCGGCAGGGCCTCCTGCTCTCGCCTACCTCCACACACCACGCTGAACTTCCCCTCCAGACAAACCACGGCAGCTCACAGCCACGACGGCTGCAGCCGTGCAGTGGCAGCGGTGCAGGACCGGAGGCACATTTCTCAACAAGGGTTACAAAAAACAGGCCAAGGGCAACCACCTCCCAGCACCACCATTTCAGAGACTGAGGAGCGGAGGGAATGCAGAAGAGATTGAGGATTTGGGGTTCAAATTGCTGGTCAGAAGTCGCTGCCTCCAGCCACACCGTGCACTGCTTGATTTATCGCAGCATCCACCTGCTTGCTGAGCCAGCAGGCGACGCACGGCACTTAGAAACCACTCGCCCGGGGTTCAAAGCCAGCAGGGAAGTCACCTCCCACAATACCGGCCAGAAGGCACGGTGCAGGTCCTCACAAACAAGCCCTGGCTGCACCGTGCCCAAGAAAAGCAGAGCAATGCCCCAGCAGGACTTGGGTGCGGAGGCAAGCTGGGTTGGGGCACCTTCTTCGGGCCGGCAGGGCACAGGCTGGGCAGACCTTTGGACTTAACCTGTGGCCCAGTACCTTGGGTTTTTCCGATACCTGAGCAGGATCCTGACCCGCAGCAAGTGCTTCTTTACAGCAGCAGGTGACACGGGCATGGCAGAGCCAAGGTCACCTCCACTGTGGCTGGATTTGGGAACTTCCCACCGCAGTCCCCAGCGAAGCCCACTCTGGGCAAACCAGACTGCAACCAAAGGTGAAAGAACGACAGGCATAGAGACACAGCTCCGCGCCCTCCCGAGTAAAACATTGGCCATGTCATTTGTGCACACGCTGCTCCTTCAGCCAGCGGATGTTTCCTTTCTGCTCAGAACTTGCTTCTCCCGAGACGTTGATTTTGGCAGCGTTGGTCTGAGCTTCAGGCCGGTGGCGCCGCAGCCTTCTCCCACTTTGCAGATCGCAAGGAAACGTTTCCTGAGCTTCTATTTTGGGACCTGAGAAGTTCTGTCACTTGAGCCACGGGAAGCAGGACGGCCGTCCCACGCTACTTCTGAGCGAGGCAGGAGGCGGAAGCAAAGCGCAGCGCGGCGCTCACACCCCAGCCCTGGCGTGGGAACGGGGCCCCCTCCCGCAGCTCCTGGCTGGCAGCACTGCTACAGAACTGCTCTGATCGGGGGACAATGGCTTTAATCTTCCTATTGTCTAAGAGCCATCAGCTGAGCATCTGCCCCAGCAGGTCAGCAGATGTTAAAAGCCTGCGGTGCACACACAGAACCCGTGCGCCATGCATCCAGCACGAAGCCACCAGGGGCAGGGGTGCCCGAGCTGCTGGGGGAGCTGCAAAGGGCGAACTGCACACAAGGACCTCCTTACCTGGTATGCCCTGATGAGAGATTGCACTGCGAGGTGGTCTTCCACCAGTTTGTCTACGTTGGGCTGTGCTTGGACCAGGAACTGTGCTTGTGACAGTGCAGAAAGGCTGGTGCTCAGTGGGGGGGGGCTTTGGTAAGCGGTGCCTGGAGCAGCTCCGGCGTTGGCGTTGCGGAAGAAGATGTCCCATGACTAGGAAAAAAGAGAGGCATCGGGTTCAGCACACACAATGCAGCCATCCTACAGGACAGGACAGTCACAGGAGCCTCAGCTCAGTGTCACAGCGGCCTTCAGAGACCGGCTGCAGGCTTGGGACAGGGGGGGCCAAGCTCAACCCAGCTGCACCCAAACACCACGGAGCCTGCAGGCACCTCTGCAGCCTCGCTAGGGAGAAAACACTGAGTGTTAACGAGGTGCAGGACCAGAGGGGAAAGTCTGCTGTGCTGCATGTCGTTTATACAGAGCCTACACAAGATGGTGCTGCCTTGCTTTGATTTTTAGAGACAAGTGACAAAAAGCACAGGTGCGATTGCGTTTGGACAAGAAAGGATTAAAGCTGGGGCTGGGCTCACCGACGGCATTGCCCTGAGGAGCTCACGAACCTTTGGGAGCCCCGGCTGGGCACTGACCTCCAGTGAGGCAGCTGTGGAGCTGGCAGCCTCCGACACAGAGCAGCTCAGCCCCAGCTTTTACTGCCCCCTCTCCACCTCTCCCCGTCCTTCCAGCAACCAAACGCGACGTCCCCACGCAGCCGATGGAGCTGGGGCCGAGCCCTCCAGGCCCCAAAGCTGACTTTTCTGTCGGCTACAAAAAAACGAGCATCACTTTCCTTGCCACAACGCTTGCTTTGAGCATGCTGCCCCTGGGAAAAACCTCACGGATGTGTCACACCGGCATCTTTCAAAGGGCAGCAACCACGGGACAGGACCAAACGGTGCTCAATACACGAGACCGGCAGCAGAAATCAGTCATTCTATGGAGTCCAGGGTTTGGGGAGGCGGTTTTCTTAATTACTATCATCAAAAAGCCTCTCTGAGCCTTCAGGCATTTCACTAGCAATGCCGACAACACCAGCACCATCCGTAAAACACAGCTTCTTCACCGGCTCATGGCGCAGCAGAGGCTCTCCGTGGCCTGGGGGAAGAGGCGAAGACTTGAAGCAACGACACGATCCATGCTGGCTCACTATTCCCCACTGAGCATCTCCAGGTCCCCGCTCCTCCAGTCCTCCCCTGCCCTCCGGTACGCCACGCTGCCAGCCGGTACCCACGCCGAGCCCGTCTCACCCTGCAGAGCGAAGGCAGCCACGCACATCCCACCTCACCCCTTCCCCTTCCTGCACTGAAGGGTATCGAGGGACAAAGGCGACGTGGGGTGGTGGTGCCCCGGACCCGCGTGCCCGCACCAGGCCAGCTAGAGCCACCGCCAGACCTGCTGCTGTTTGTGGTTTCAGCCCAGCAGGTCTCTCCAGGCACACAGCTCCGTGCTCCTGCATGGGAGGCAGCCGCTGGCACCAGGACTGGGAAAATCGGCCGGTCCCTGGGTCTGTCGGGCAGCGGTGTTTGGAAAAATCACCCCACAGAAGTACAGGTCAGCCCCGTGCTGGAGGCGTCAGGCTCTGCACGGAGGACACGATGCCAGCAGAGGAAGTGCTAGGGAATTAACTAACGCTGCCTCTTCCTATTTTTGGACAAAACACAACTGCACGGTCAGGGTCATGGATTTAGCTGGAAGCCTGGTTTCTGTTGCAGCAGAAACCACCGTGGAGAATAATGCCTGTTGAGGGATTTTTGAAACAGCAAAGATCCCATGGCTTGCTGTAGCTGAGCAAACCAAGCTACCAGGGCAACTATGAGAAGTTCCCATGACAGTGTTCCCACATCGCCCAATTGAGGAATTCAGAAAAATATTGTTACCAGCAGCTGGCTTCAAGGACAAGGTCTATGTGACTGCTAATCACAAGGGGGTTGTTTTCTTGCAGGTGGGGTTGTTTTCTTGTAGTCGTTTGTCTGAGTGCTTTTGACCAATAATCTTGTGTGAGACACTATCCACCCCTGTTAAGTTCACTATAAAAGTTAGGCTATTCGGGCAATAAAATGGAGCATGATCTGACTCTACCGGCGTCTGTCGTGCTTTCGGCCCTGCTTCCTGCAACAAATGCCGGCCTCGGGACGGCCTCCTCAGCAGTGACACACGGAGTTTGCTCACCGAGCGCTTCGAAATGAAGCCCTGGCGAGGTGGGACGGGCAGGGAGCTGCACACCACGGCTGCGACCGAAGCACCGACGAGGGTGGTTAAGCCAGGTCAAAAACAGCCTTCAGCGCAGCTTCAGTGCCAGTTTGGGGCAGAAAAGGAGCTTTTTCACCCTGCTACCAGGGTGACCGGGCACTCGAACCGCAGCCTAACCTTTGCAGGGAGCACCAGCTCCCAGCTCCGGCCGTCACATGCCCGGGAGCTATTTCCAGCCGCTGCGACTCGCGCGGACGCCCCAGCACGTGGCTGCACAAGGTGAGTAAATTTAGAAGCAGGTCACGCTGACGGAACATAAATAAAAACTGGAAAAAAATTTGGCGCCGGGGCTGGTATGCATCTAACTGATTTCCCCCAAAGGAAAAGGGACAAAAAAGTAAAGAAAAGCAAACACAGCGAACACCTGCCCGCGCTCCGATTGTTTTCTGCTGAAGGAAATTACAATGAGAAAAGAGAGAGGCTGCCTCCTGCTCCATCCTTCCTCCCGGCCCCTCCAGCCGTAAACACAGGCCACGGAAGGAGCGACCAAAGCTCCCGAGGCTCACCAAAGAGGAGCCGGCCTCCACGGCCCTGCCCCGAGCTCAAAGGGAAGGCGGCGGGTGGCCCCGCGGCGCTCAGCCTCCCGCGGGGAGGCCGTGTCCTCCCGTGGCCCCGTCCGGAGCCGCTGCCTCCGGTTTGGGCTGCACAGGGCCGAGGCGCTGCGGGGCGGGCAGGAATCGGCCTCGCCGCTGTTTTCCAGGCCATTAAACAGCCTCCAGACAAAGCTGGGCGAGGGAAAGGGAGCATCTGCTAGCAGCGAGGGGGGGAAGAGAGGCTGGGAAAGGTTTCTGCCTGCAGGCGAGCCAGGTTGGACGCAGGCAGAAGGTGTCTGGAGCTCGCTTCTCAAAGCACGGTGGTTTTCCAGGCCACGTGGCCCTGCCATCGAGGTGTGTAAGGAACCATGCATTGAAGCACAGAGATGCTCACTTTATCCCAGAGTTAAAGCCAGCCCGGGACAGCCTCCTGCATGGCTGCTGGCCCTGTATGCATCCCAAAATCAGCATCGGTAACACCGCAGCAGGGGCACGGCCGCCTGGTGGGCAGCCCTGGTGCCTCCCCAGCACCAGGAGCTCAGTGGGCAATGGGGGCATGTGGAGGAATGGTTAAATGAAATAGGGCATGTGAATGTGGAGCAGCTTAGAGATGGTGAGCGTGCCAAGTACTGGACACAGCTTGTGTGAGGCTAGGCACGTACACAGTTGGACACAGCTTATGTGAACACAGGTAGATGTAACCAATGCAAGGTTGTGCTGTACTTGTGCTATACTTATTGTATCAAAATAACATTGATAGAGAAGAAATGTAGTCAGTGGTATGTAGAAAATAGCTGAGATAAACAAGATGTAGCTATAACCAATCATGAGCTTAGCTTTTGCAATATGTATGAGCTAATTATATCGTATCACATAAAAGACGGCTAAATTGTTCAATAAATTGAAGTTCGCTGATCACTCATATTGAGCGACTGTGTCTTCCTTCCGTCAATATCCGGAGACTGCAACAAAAAGGGGTTGCAACAGGGGCAATGGGAAGAAGAAGGGACATCAGGCAGCGGTGCCCATCCGCACCGCGGAAACCGAGCATCCCACTTGCCTTCCTCCCGGCCACTTTCCCCCGGGAAGCACCAGCATTCCCTGCGTGACCCCATGGGTTCTGGCCCTCAGAGCCGTGACCCCTCGGGGCCGCTCCCTGCTCCGTGCAGGACACCCAGGTCCGGCCGCGAGCTCCCCGAGCAGGGTGCGGCGCCGGCTGAGTCAGCTCGAGTACTTTCACCGAGCGCTTTATTGCCCCACGTAATTACAGAGGATTTCAGGCTACTTTACTGCGGGCTGTGCCCCCAGCGAAGGTTGCGGCCTCGATACGTGCCATAAACCCATCAGCTTGCAGGTTACTAACGTGGTTTCAAGCTCGGTATTTTTCAAGGAAGATGCAAATACGCACGTGTCCCCGTCAGCACGGCTCACCTCGGGGCTGCTGGCTGGGATGGCTCTGGAGGAGCTCACGCCCCGCACGGGAGCAGCCGAACGCCAGCGCTATCGAGGCTCGTATCGCAGCGAGGACTTTGGTTGAACTGCTGGCCCAAGGTGCCCGCGGTGATAAAGCCGAGGGGTGCCCGTCCCTGACCTCCTGCTCGCCCTCCTCGTGCCGCAGCTGCTCTCCGCACTCCTCCTCTCCTTCCTCGAGGCTCATACACCCAAAAAGCTCGGCTGCTGCTGGACCTTCCCATGGCTGTGGCTTTGGCCAACCCATCACCAAGAAATCCCAGTGCTGGGCACAGCGTGTCCCTGGGCACAGCGTGTCCCTGGACACACGGAGCCGGCCCCGAACACAGTTTGCCAAGCAAAACCCAGCTCTTCCCAACTCCACCGGGTCTGGCTCACTGGATTTCAGTGGAGGCACGGCACACATGTCTCAGGACACTCCATTCCCATCCCCGGCCACATCCTTGCTGCTTCTGTTGTGGACCTCGGGTGACAGACCCACACCTCCTGGTCTACGAGGCAGCACTGGCTGCTCTGGCAATAGCCCTGCATGGCTGGAGAAGCTACGAGCTCCTTCAGAGCAACAGGAAGGGAAGAGGAGGAGCTGGACTCACTCCCTGGAGCCACGGACACCCCAAAAGCTCTACCAGATGGCTCCGGGTTGCATTGGAGGCATCGCCACCAAGGCGGATCTGCTGCTGACCTCCCCATCCCAACTGATGCCATGAAAAAAAACCTTGCTTTGGCCACTCGAGGAAGCCTCAAGAAAACAGAAGTTGGTCTTCCTGGGTGTGATTTCGACTGCCTGGCTGCTTGCTGGGAGGACAAGGCAAGCAGCACAAGTCACCCATCAGGAGCGCGCCGAGGACGGTTGCTGCTGCGGGCACAGTGCGGTGCCACATTCACTGCTCCCAGAGCAGGACTTGTGTGACCACGTAACGCCCAACGCTGACCGAAGCACTGTGGTGTTTAAGAGCCTCCTGAGGACACTGAAGACCAGCAGCAGGACAAAGACCCTGGATTTCAGAAGTGCCCACGGCAATATGCTCAGAGCCCAGCTGCGAGGGATCCTATGGGGAGCATCCAAGCAGGGCAAAGGAGATTGTGAATGCTCCAGAGCAGCCTCCTGGAAGCACAACAACGGTCCACCTCCTATAAAGGGAAAGGAGGAAGGCAAGGACAAGAGACCTCCCTGGCTTGACAATGGCCTTTTGGGTGTGCTCGAGAGCAAAAAAGCAGTAAACTGGCTCTGGAAACACAGCCAAACACCCACCAAGGATGAGAAGAACCTTCAGGGCGTGCAGAGACGCAGTCAGGAAGACGCAGGCTCGGGTAGATCTGAAAGTGGCCAACGACATGGAGAACAAGGAAAGGGTTCTTCAGATACGTGCACGGCAAGCAGAAGCACGGGGACAAAGCAGAGGCTCTGTCCCCGTGAGCACCCTCACCACGGCTGCCGGTGACGGGCTGGGGGGCGGCATCGCGTGGGGAGCCGGGCAGGAGAACCGGAGGAGGTGACGGAGACACGCGCCCACACAGCACGAGGAGAGCGGAGCACACAGTGATCGAAGGGCTGCACAACCTGCCCTAGGAGGACACAGGCAAGGAGTTAGGTCTCTGCACCCCGGAGAAGAAAAGGGCTTGGGGTCCCCGTCACAGCACCCGGGATGCAAAGGGCAGCTGCAAGGACAAGGACAGCCACGGAGAAGACAAGGAGCAGCAGGTACAAGTTGCACTGAGCGAGGTTTCGTCTCGCTAGAGGGAATTTTTCACAGGGGAATCAACGGCTGGCACAACCTCCCCAGGGACATGGCACCATCCCCACCAAGATGCGATGGGGCAGGGTGCCAGACAGCCGTGTCCCTGCCCAATGTGCAGGGGCTTGCGATCCCCTGGGGCGCTCACCGCTGAAGATTTACAACGAAACACCAATGTCTCAGACTCCCAAGTGAGACTCCCAGCAAATGCAGGCAGCCCAGACTTATTTGGGAGCACAAGCACGGTGAACACAGCCAAAGGGCCGGGTTAGTTGACCTAATGCAGCTCAACATATAAATCGAGACAGAATGAAATAAGAAATCCCTATTAAAGGCTGCTTGATGGGGAAAGCCGTACCCCGTAACGTCACCAGCTCAGCCTGAACACGAGGCTGCTCTCCAGGACGGCTGCAGCTTAACGCAGACGCGCCGGGGGCCACTTCGCCGTCACCGTGGGTCCCCAGGCTCCTGCCCCAAGCCCACGGCTTGCTGGGGGTCACGGGGAGCAGCCACGGGAGCCAAGCACCAGGCTGAAAATACCAGGAAGGCTCCCACCAGCCGCTAGAAGCGATTTCATTTCCTCTGTCCTCTCCTCCTCCTTCCCCAGCTCAGCTTCGTTTGCTCCTTGCACTCCAGCAAAGCTCTCTAACAGGAAGCTGGAGTTCAGCTGAAGGACAGAAAGAGGGGGAAAAAAAAGCCCGAACCACGTCTTTTTACATAAGCCTCCCTTACACTAAAGCCACATTTGAATGTGTTTTGCAATCTCGGCTACCGGACGCTGCTGGAGGAAGTGAACTCATCTCGCCCAGGCGCCCGGAGGCGCGCCGGCACCGTCACGGCAAGTTTCTGGTGACCCAAGCGCAGAAATCCCAGCTCTTCCCCGGCCTCCGGCCGTGCCCCCGGCAGCCCCACCGAGAGTGGCAGGCATGGGGAAACTCGCGGCCGGTTTCTGCTGTCAGCAGATAAGCTGCAGGCGCTGTTGCAGCAGCCTGGCGTTTTTTGGAAACCCCACCCTCGGGTGGCTCCTCTCCAGGAGGCCCCGGCAGGTTCGAAACCCCTCCGGTTGGCGTGCCCAGGGTCAGAAGCACAGAGACGTGGGGTGGTGGGGGCTGGGGGCACCTCTGGGCCCCTCTGGTGCCACCCGGCTCCAGCAGGGCCACCCAGAGCCCTGCACCACGTCCAGCAGGGTGCGAAGGCTCCAGGAGGAGGCACCGGCACCTCTCTGGGGGACCTGTGCCAGGGCTCTGGCACCCGCCCGGCACGGTTGGGCTTTGTGCTGCTCAGGGAGAGCCTCCTGGGCTCCAGTTTGTGCCCAGCACCACTGGGCCTGGCACTGGGCACCGCTGGAAGGAGCCCAGCTCCATCCCCTCCACATCTTCCCACAGCTACGGATGGATGTGGATGGGATCCCCAGAGCCTCCTCCTCTCCAGCCCCAGCTCTCGCAGCCTCTCCCAGCAGCAGAGGAGCTCCGGACCCTGCAGCACCCTGGAGGCCCTGTGCTGGGCCCTTTCCAGTATGCCCAGGGCTCCTTGCACTGGGGGCCCCACACCGGATGCAGCGCTCGGAGCAGCAGCACAGCCTCTGCCAGCTTCTTTCAACAGCAGCCCAGCAGTTTCCAGGCGGGTCCTACAGGATCCCCTCGAGATAAGGGGAACTCCACTTCGCTTCCTATGCCACAGCTCCAGCACGGCCAGCCCCGCCCCGAGTCCATGTCCATCTGTCGGATGGATATGGGGCCGGCAGCAGGTCCTGAGCCGTTTTTGTGCCCTGCAGAGGGCACCGGGCAGGTACCCGGGGCAGGATGGTGCTGCAGGGGCCGCACTCGGAGCTGCTGCCCCCGTGCCAAAGCTGAGCCAGCAGGCCCAGGGAGCCCGCTCTGCCCACGCCTCTGTGAGGAAACACACAACGGGGACAGGTCCTTCCTGCCTGACACACCGGGGTTTTTTGGCCCTAAAGAGCGGGGCACAACGCCCTGGGCCTGTCCTTACGGTTCTAGCATCAGTGAGGTTTTGGGGAGCCTCTGCTATGAAGGTAGAGCCAGCCGTGAGAAGAAAAACAAATCTTCGCTCACCTTGGTGGCTGAAGAGGAGGGGAACTCCAGCACCAAGAAACGACTTAAAACACACACACAAAAAAACAACCTTTGCTTGCCTCTGAGACCGTATGGCATGTTGCTGATGGCATCCTGAGCCAGACCAGCAACGACATCCCCCCAGCCTGCAGGGGCGAGGGCTCTGTGGCAGCACTCCAAAGGGGCGGCAGAAGCAGGGGGGCTTTGCCCGGCCCCAGATGAGCCTCGGCAGCAGCAGCAGCCACAGCCAGGTTTGCCCATGAGCGCCAAGCCTCCGGTGTCAGCTTCACCCCTTTGGGGAACCGCATCTGGATTTGCTGCTGCAGCAGGCGCCAGCCCGGCTGTGCTCAGAAAGCAGCACATCCTCCTCACCCTCTGTATTTCTAACCCGGTCCTGGGGCTAATTCCTAATCCTGGGGCTGGTTTATGGGTTTACCTCCAAAGCTGGCCGTGCCCCGGGCACAGGTGGCTCCAGAGGCTCCTTCCAACCTAAATGACTCTGCCATTTCTTCACTTGAGCACACGCGAGGACCCCTGCACACCGCTGCCTGCTGCCCCCGTGCAGACAAACGGACAAAACCACAGGGCTACGTTAAAGAGCAGACGGGACCAGAGGTCCGAGCGGCCTCAGGACCTGCCTGCCCTGCTTAGTGCTGACATTTACCAAAGCATCTCCTCAAAGAGGCTGAGACAGGGCCTGCAGATTGGCCAAGGGCACTCGCGGCTGGCCAAGGACACGGCGGTGCCCGCCACCAGGACAGGCACGTACGGCCCCCACTTATTTAAGTGTCGCACTGCAGCTTATATCCCATATCCCACCTCTGGAGCACCAGGCTGCAGCACGTAAGGGACAGGAGCGTTTCTTTAGCAGCTTTCAAGTCCCTGTTTGACAAGTGGCACCACCCAAACCAACGCTTTTTGTGCTTTCCGAGCCCGTATCGCTTGGCTCAGCCACCCACGTACCTAGAAGGAAGCATAAAGTGAACTTTGGCCGTGAAAACCTGGCTTGGAGCCTACCTTGAGGCCTGTACAGCAGCAATTAGCCTCCCGGCCGTGTGCTCTGGGTGCACGGGATCAGTGCCCCTGACACGACACGTAAAGCACCTCGAAGCACGTTGTGCTCTCCCTCAGAACATGCAGGAAACCCTCTTAAAAATTAGGTGGCTCATGTCAAAACTTAGTCACTGCGGTAACATTTCCCTTGTGAAACAGAGAGGGGGAACAACGCCGCTGGGTTTCGGAGAGCCCCACGGCAGGCAGCGGGTGCTGTGCTCCAGCAGGACGGGCGGCAAGCCCTGTAGCCCTGCAGCCACACGCACGGACACGTGGCCGTGAAATACAGCCCTGAACATGTGACAGGGATGGACGGGGTGTGCAGAAATCTAGGTTGGTTTTTCAGGCTTGCATTTGGGAGCAGCTGGGGCGAATCCCTCCGGCCCCGCAGCCCCCAGCCTTTCTGCAGGAGCCCCGGGCAGCGCAGCACAGCTTGCCCTAACACCCAACACCCCCGTGCTCAAAGCAAACAGCAAAAAGGAAACCGGTCAAGACGTACAGAACACCCTCCCCTCCCTCCCCACCTCAGGATAAACCCTCCCAATAAACCACTACAGCTGGAAAACACAAAGCATCGGGAGCTCGGCCAAGGTGGTCCCCGGGAGCAGCCGT
This sequence comes from Somateria mollissima, assembly GCA_951411735.1. Classification (NCBI taxonomy): domain Eukaryota; kingdom Metazoa; phylum Chordata; class Aves; order Anseriformes; family Anatidae; genus Somateria; species Somateria mollissima. The sequence goes on from OX598329.1 coordinate 4,652,387, forward strand.
TCCTCGCGTCCACTCGTGATCCAGGGCACGGAAACTCCACGCCGGCCGCATGCAGAAGCGCGGGGTGCTCGCTCGTGAAGGCAGAAGCCTCTCGCTGCTCTTGCTCGGGGACCTGCTGCCGTTGGTGTCCAGTGGGGGGCACATCCACGACCGTCCAGCTCGGGCTGAAATCCTCCTGGGGCCGCTCGCACTTACCTGACCTCACAGCTCACACAGACACACAGAGTGAAGCGAAGGCAGACTCCTGGCAGGGTTGCTCCTTACCTTATGTACACTTTTGGGGTTTTCCAGCCACGCATAGTACATTTCCTCCACATAGTTTGAACTAGTCCCACTCAAAAAGGGCTCGGCAGCCACCGGTGCGCTGTAGCACCTGATCCGCTGAAACGTCCTGGGTGCTGCCAGCCTGTGTTGGGAAATTGTCTTAACAGTCTGAGAGGCCGTCAACGGCCTCAGCTTTGCTGCACAAGTCCTTAAGTTAAACATTTTTGTCCCGTAGCCTCGCACGAGTTCCTGTCGGAAGAGAAATGAAAAAGAGTTTTAGGAATTGTGCAAGACAGCGCGGCTCAGACACCCCCCTCGCCCCGCCAGCCAGCGGGAGGGGGGGCTAATGCCAGAGAAATCCATTTGTCCTGGTGGCCCTCGGCAGGCACCCAGCCTGCAGAGCCAAGCTTGGGATCGGGTTTGTTTCCGATTCCTTCCATGCCCCACATAGCTGAGGTCCGGGTCCTGCGGCGCAGGAGCGGCTCCAGCACCTCGGGGGCGGCTGGAGGAAGGGATGGGTTTGGTTTTAGGAGCTCACTGTCACGGGACGCAGCAGTGCTCGGCTCCCAATGCCCGAGAAGCGCAGCGGGAGAAGCAGTACGGCGTTGGGATTGCCAGCTGAGCCCATGAAAGCGGCGCCCCATTTGCAAAGCCTCCGTTCTCTGCTTTTCATTGGGAAATTGAAATTGTACGGGGGCACCTCTGAGAAACGAGGCACTGCCACCACCGTGTGCCCGTCCTGAGGCAGCAGGGACAAAGCCAAGAGGGAATAACTCCAGCGGGGAGCCTCAGGACACGGGGTGCCGGGGAGCGAAGGCTTCCATCCCTGCACCCAGCACCAGGAACAAAACAACGGCCGCAGCGCCGCCAGCCCCAAGAGTTTGGAGGACAAACGCCTCCCAGTCAGGCACCGAAGCAACCCCCCTGCCCAGAGGGGCACCGGGAACGTTTTATTTCCCAGCTGGGTTTGAGTGCTGGAAGCCACATTTCCCTTCAGCCCCACAGGCTCCCCTACAGGGACCTCTCCAACCCCGCAGGAGCGCAGCAAAGCGGCTCTCGTTGCGCAAAGCCCGCAGCGGCTTCTCCTCCGCTCCCTTCCCTGTTCAGAAGGCTGGCAGCTGGACCGGGGCGGCTCTCCCAGGCCCATTTTTGCTGCATTACTCACCCGGCACTCGCTCTGCTTTTGGCCTCGGCCGGGCTGCAGCGCGGCAAGGCGCGCACCGAGCTGTCGCTGTCCCAGCCGCGAGTGGCCGCGGCCAAAGCAGGCGTGCGCGAGTCCGCAGGGCGAACCGAGCTGCCGCTGTAAAACACTGCTGATAACGCAGCCCCAGGGAAAGTGCTGGAACAGGATCGCCTCAGGGAGCTTTGCCCTGCCCTGTGCCACCCCTCGAGGCCGGGCTGGAGGCGTCCCCGTGTCCCGCAGCCACCGCTCGGTCCCAGGAGAGCAAAGTTTGGCGGCGTGAGGCGTCCTAACCAGCGCTCTGCCAGCCCTGCTGCCAAAATTTGGGGTGTTGGACCTAGTTCTAGCTACTCAGCACCGCGGCAGCTAAGCTTCCCCCCTCGAAACGCAAGATTTGGGGTGATGCAACATTAAGAGCAGCAGCAGCAGCGTCCTGACCCATTTGAGGCTGATTGCTGCACCCGGCTGGGACAACGCTTCCAGGCGGGGAATGCCAGCGCGCAGCATTCCTGGCCCTTTATTCACTGCAGGCGCTAATTAAGGGCAAAAATTTGTGTCGGAGGGAGTTACTTGGGGGGGGCAGAAGCGCGTCCCTTCCCCTCCACTTTCTCACCCCCACCAGCACCCAGGCAGGGCCCTGAGCCCCACGCCGGGTGACCAGCTCTAAGCGGCAGGGTGCGCACGCGGCACCACCACCATGGGGTGTTTTTTTGGCTGGCGATTCTCCTTCCTCGCATTTAAGCCGCCAAATTATTTCGAGATACTTCGGAGAGGCGGCCGAGCTGCCCGCCGGCGCGTGCGCACACGTGGGGGGGAAAAAAGCTTTGGGACAAAAGCGTCAGCGCTGGTGTCCAGTTTCAGGCCTGCCACCCAGCAGCGGCTCGGTGACCTCTGGGGAGAGCACGGGCGGTAATGCCAGAGTTCAGCCTGACCCAGCAGAACCCCACCGTCCCCGGGAGCCTCTCGCCGGCACCGGTCGTGCCCGAGGGCAGTCAGAGCAGCGCGGGGACGCAGCCTGAGGCAGCTGCAGGAGCAGTGCCCTGGTACAAAGCCCCCTGCGAGGCTGCCCTGCTTCCACACGAGGGGCAGTAGGAGAAGAAAACCCACTGCTCGGCCAGGCCCTCGCTGCTAACGCTGGATAAAACTCCACCAGCCTCGTGTTTTCAGTGGAAGGGCCAACACCACAGCTCAGGGCAGGTGAGGGGCTGATAACGTGCATGAGCACAGCAGCTTAAGGCGCTAACGTGACCTCTGGCAGCCAGAGCGGCTGCAACCTGCCCCAGCAAGCGGTTAATTGGAATTGGGAAATGCCTTTTTTTTTTTTTTTTTCCCCTCTTCCTTAGAATCAAAACCGCCAGCTAGAGGATAAGGAGGAATTAAAGGCTTGATCGGAGGGAAGTCAGGCTGCCGCTCACCGCGCCCTGCCCAACCTACGGGAACAACACGAGGGAGAGGCAAAGGTGCTGAGCACAGCGCTAAGGCGCGGCGTGGAGCACGTGGAGCCGCCCGGCACGGCACATGCCGGCACCGGGCCCTTTGGCCCCAGGGGCTCCGGGGGGACCGGGGCTGGGGGGCGCTGGGCTTGGGGTCCCCGGGGCTGGGGGGCCCAGGGCTGGAGGCTCCGGGCCTGGGGGCTCTGGGCTTGGGGTCCCCAGGGCTGGAGGCTCCGGGGTCGGGGGTCCCGGGGCCCTGGGCTCGGGGTCCCCGAGGCTGGGGGGGCTCCGTGGCCGGGGGTCACCGGAGGTCACCGGGGGTCACCGGAGGTCACCGGGGGTCCCCGCTCGGCCCCGCCGCTGCCCCCACGTGCGGCCGCGCTGGCGCCGAGTCCCCGCCTCCTCCCCCCTCCCCCCCAATCAGCGCCCTCCCCCCCCTCCCGCGCTCCCCTCCCGCCCCTCCCCATTGGCCGCGCGGCGCTGCCCATCCCACGGCCGGCCCCGCCCCTCTCCCCGCGGCGGCCACGCCCCCTCCCTCCCCGACCACGCCCCCCTCCCGCGGAGGCCACGCCCCCGACCCCGCCCCGAGGCGCCCGGGCGGCGGCGCCAAGGACACCGGGGAGCGCCCGCGGCCCCCCCCCCCGGCCCCGCCGCCGCCGCCGCGCCCCCCCCCCCGCTGTCCCCGCCCTGCTCGGCCCTGCCCCGGCCCCGCCGCCGCCGCCGCCGCCCCCGGCCCGGCCCCGCCGCCCCCCGCCCGCCCCGTACCTGCCGGCCCGCCCGTCCGCCCCGCTCGCGGCCCCGGCTCTGACAGCGGCCCCCAACCGCCGACTGCCGCCCCGCGCCGCCCCGCCCCCGCGCCGCTGCGTCACCGCGTCGCCACGCCCCCTCCCGCCCCGAGGCCACGCCCACGCCGCGCCCGCCGAGGCGCGGCCCGCCCGCCGCGCATGCGCGGCTCCCTTCCACCGCCCCTCCCCCCGGGGAGGAGCGCGCGCGCGCGCGGGGTCACGTGGGGGAGGAGAGGGAGCCCGGCGGGGGGCGGGGCGTGGGGACACTGCGGGGGGGGGGGGACACCGGGCATGGGGACACCGAAAATGGTGTGGGGACAGCCGTGGGACATCAGCATGGTGTATGGACATCAGCATGGGGACACTGGCGTGGGGACATCCACCAAAGCGTGGGGACGTCGGCATGGGGACACTGGCAGTGATAGGGGGACACTGGCCGTGGTGTGTGACATCCAGCATGGGGACACCAGGGTGGGGACATCCAGCATGGTGTGGGGACACTGTGGGGACAATGGCCATGGGGACACCTGATATGGTGTGGAAACATCAGCCATGGGGACATCCTGCATGGTATTGGGACATCCAGCATGGTGTGGGGACACCTGACATGGTGTGGGGACATCAGCCATGGGGACACTGGCTGTGGTGGGGGGACACTGGCCGTGGTGTGTGACATCCAGCATGGGGACATCAACCATGGTGGGGGGACATCAGCCATGGGGACGTTGGCTGTGGGGACATAAACCGTGGTGTGGGGACATCTGCTGTAGTGTGGGGATGCTGCCATGGGGACACCCAACATGGTGCGGGGACATCCACTGTGGTGTTGGGACATCCAGCATGGTGTGGGGACACCCGACATGGTGTGGGGACATCAGCCATGGGGACATCCTGCATGATGTGGGGACTTTGTGGGGACATTGCCCATGGGGACACCTGGTATGACGTGGGGACATCCGTCATGGTGCACAACATCCATCATGGGGACATCGGCTATGGTGTGGGGGATATATGGGATATATGCCACAGGGACATCTGCCCACGGGGGGCTTCTGACATCATCTGGGGACATCCACCATGGAGACACCTGGCATGGGGACGTCCTGGTGCAAGGCACATCCACCCATGGGGACATTCGCTATAGTGTGGGGACATCTGTCCATGGGGGGCATCCACCGTGGTGGACAGACATTGTGATGGGGGGGACGTCACCCGTGGGGACATCTGGCATGGTGTGGGGACATCGTGGTGTGGGGAACACCCACCCGTGGGGGGAAACCCACCCCAGGGGACACCCACCACGGACTGGGGACATGGTGGCATGAGGGACACCTGGCCACAGGGACACCTTGGCCTGGGGCACCCGGTGGCACAGGGGCAGGCCGTGGGGCCGTGGGGCCGTGGTCACAGCCCTGAGTCACGGTCCCACGGGCGGCGGCGCTGTTCTGGGAACTGAAACAGCCGCAGGAAAACACCGGGGCCACGCACGTCCCCGGCCCGGCCACCGTGGCGCAACCGCATGGAGCCAGCCGGGCCGGCCGGGGGACATCCTGCAGGCACACACGGGCTGCAGTGGGGACGGGGATGGGGTCACGGCAGTGGGGGGACGCCTGGGCTGTGGTGAGAAGCATCCCCAAGGAATTGGTGTCCCCAGAGGCAGCGTCCCCAAGGGGATGGCATCCGAGGTGGATGGGGCTGATGTCCCCGTGGGTGTGCCGTGCTCCGTGCCCTCCCGGGGGGCCGGGGGCTGCATGGGGTGGTGGAGGGGACTCATGGGGTCCCTGCGGCCGCTGGCAGCTGGCAGGAAGTTGTGGGTCCGGGTGGGGAAATCGGCGAGCGGCCACGCTTGCGCCACCGTCCCCTTCCGGGGCGGCCAGCCTTGCCCCAGCCCTGACGAGAGCGAGCGTCATCGTGGGCGCCGGGGCAGTCCCCGGTGTGTCAGCCCGGCCACTGCCGGACTGCACACAAGCGCCAGACCCAGAGCATTGACCCCATTCTGTGTCCCACACTGACCCCAAAACATCGCCCTGCCGTGTCCCACACTGACCCCAAAACATCACCCTGCCGTGTCCCACACCAACCCCAAAGTACTGCCCTGCTGTGCCCCACACTGACACCAAAGCATTGCCCTGCTGTGCCCCACACCTACCCCAAAACATTGCCCTGCTGCTGTGCCTCAATCTGACCCCAAAGCATTGCCTCACCATGCCCCAAAATGACCCCAAAGCATTGCCTTGCCTGCCCCCCACTGACCCCAAAGCATCGCCCTGCTGCTGTGCCTCACTCCGACCCCAAAGCATCGCCCAACCATGCCCCACACCGACCCCAAAGCATCGCCACGCCAACCCCAAAGCATCGCCCTGCCGTGCCCCACACGTGGAGCCCATGCCCGCAGGCAACGGTGGGGCCGCAGCAAGCGGCGTGCTGGGGCAGAGCGGAAATGGGCGAAGCTGAGCATTGCGAAAAATGGAAATCCCGCTCTGACTGCGCTTCCTTCCAGCCGCGCTTGAAAACCCAGCACGCGGAGGCCGGGCTCAGAGTGCGCCCAAGCGCTGCTGCCAGCAGGACGAGCAGGAGCAGGGCCCCGGCACCCCGCAGCTTTTGCCCTCAGGTTTCCCGTTTGGCGTGGAGATGGCGTTCGTCCCCGACCTGGACGTGCTGGAGGGCAGCAGGTGAGTGCGGCCGTGCCGCTGCGCCCGGGGGCAGCGGGGCCGGGTGCTGACGCAGCCCTGGTCTCGCCTCACCGCCCCGCTTTGTCCTTGCAGCCTCAGCGAGGAGACCTTCTACGGCCCCGACTGCCTCTGCCCACAGAAGGTAACACCGGGAGGACCCTGTGGCACCGCGGCGCTGCGGCACCGTGGCACCGTGGCACCACGGCACGGTGTCGCACGGCGCTCACCTGCAGCCTTCTGCCCCCAGAAGCTTCGCCTGGACTCGGAGGCAAAGCACAGCCAGAGCCACACCACGGTGGACGTCCAGGTGATGGTGACGCAGGGACACGGCGCCAGGAGGTTCCGCCAGGCCGCCACCCTGGTGGTGGCCGCGACCAAGATGCTGCGGAGGCCGTCGCACAAGGACTTCGCCGACAGCGACCTGGGCGGCTTCCTGGAGGAGATTTTCGGTAGGGACGCGGTGCTTGGAGGAGGGGTGGCTGGAGGTGGAGGGGGGCTGCGGGGCGCTGCTGACACCCCCTGACCGTCTGCCCCCCCGCAGAACCCGTCACCTTCCAGCGGCTTGAAAGCAGCTACGCCGGGGCCCCCGTGTACCGCTACACCCGCTCCCAGTCCTTCGACATCTTCGACATCAACCACAAGTGCTTCATGCTGGAGTCGCCCACCCAGCTGGTGGCCCTGCACCTGCAGGGGCCCTCCGCCAGCCGCAAAGGTGAGGGGACCGCATCCCTGTCCCCGTCCCCATCCCTTGTCCCCGGGGGGCGCCCCCTGACCTGTCCCTTCTCTCTGCAGTGAGGCTCAACATCGCGCTGTACCGGCCCCACACCCGGCAGGGCAGCGCCGGGGCCATGCAGATGCCGGTGGCACTGGGCATCAAGGGCTACAAGCTCTACATGTCCTGCGTGATGAGCGGCACCGAGCCCGTGCTGCAGCTGGAGGTGAGTGTCCCCAACGTCCCCAATGTCCCCGCGGGGATGGTACCGCCGTCCCCGCCGCCTCCCGCTCACCCCCGGCTTGTCCCCGCCGCAGGAAGCCGACGTCATGAGGGACATCGACAGCGCCGAGCTGACCCGCTTCATCTTCTACCGCCTGGACAGCCCGGCCGAGGGCACCACGCGCTTCGAGTCGGCCGCCTTCCCCGGCTGGTTCATCTGCACCTCGCTGCAGCCCAGGCAGCCCGTGGGCATCACCAACCAGCCCGACCAGGTCAACATCGCCACCTACAAGCTGAGCGGGCGCTGAGCCGCCCGCCCCGAACCCCAACCCCAACCGGCAGTCGCCGGTTGCCTCGCCGTATGTACCGAGTACAGCCCGCGGCGCCGCCCTGCCGCCCGCAATATTTCAGGTGAAATAGCCGCCATGGGCCCCGTGGGCCCGCCTCGCGCCCCCCGCCCACTGTTATTGGGCTGCTGCACCCGGTTATTGAGTTATTTATTGTGCTCTTACACTTATTGTGCTGGTTTGCTTCTTATCGTGCTTTTACACTTATTTATTGTGCTCTTACGCTTGTTTTTACGCTTTTACACTTATTTATTGTGCTGTTCCACGCACCGTGATTTTACCCCCCTGGTGTTCCACTTATTTATTGAGCTTTTATTTATTGTAATTTTACTTTTTATTGTGCTGTCACTGTACTTTTTACACTTATTTATGGTGCTATTACACTGATCGGGCTATTACACTCGTTGTGGCGTTGCACTTATTGAGGTTTCACACTTATTTATCGTGCTTTTACACTTTTTACTGTACTTTTACACCCATTTACTGCGCTGAGCCCAGCCCCAGGCCCAGGCCCCAGATCCAGCCCCCAGCCCCCAGACCCCAAACCCAGGCCCCAGCCCCAGCCCCTCGCCCCCCGCCCCAAGCCCCGCCCCCAAGCTCCGCCCCTTCCCCCAAGCCCCGCCCACCCAGGCCCCGCCCCCATCTATGCTAATTAATGCACGCGACCGCCATTGGTCCCCACGCCCACCCCCTGCCGGCCCCGCCCCCTCGACCCCGTGCCTCCTCCCGTCACCGCCCCCCTCTTCCCGCCTCGGCCAATCGCCGCCCGCTGTGCCCCGAGCCCCGCCCCCTGCCGCGCTCTTCATTAGGTGGTTCGAAGGAGGCGGCAGCCAATCAGCGCGGGGCGGGCGGCGGTTAGGGGCGGTGGCCGGCTTGAGGGCAGGTGGGCGGCGGTCCGGACATGGCGGCGGCTGAGCAGGGTGAGGGCCGGGGGCACTTCGGGCATCCTCGGGTATCTTCGGGGGGCATTCGGGCATCTCCGGACACCTTCGGGGGTCCTCGGACACCTGTGGGGGCATCTTCGGGAGCCTTCGGGTATCCTCGGAGGCGTTCGGGCATCTCTGGGGCACCTTCGGGGGCCCTCGGGCATCCTCGGGGGCATTCGGGCACCTTCGGGGGTCTTCGGGCAGCTGTGGGGGCATCTTCGGGTAGCCTCGGAGGCGTTCGGGCGCCTTCGGGTATCTCTGGGGCATCCTCGGGGGCATTCGGGCATCTTCGGACACCTTCGGGGGTCCTCGGGCATCTCTGGGGCATCTTCGGAGGCTCTCGGGGATCTTCGGGCGCCTTCGGGTCCCGGGGCGGCTGCTGGGCATGAGGGGGGGTCCCCATGGGGCAGGGACCCCCCCCCAGGGCACCGCAGCTGCGCTGGGGGTCCTGGGGCTCAGGGGCGTCCCCACAGATCTGGGGGCGGTGTTAGGGGGTTTTGGGGTGCTGGGGGTGCCCTCGGAGCCATGGGGGCGATGCCTGGGGGCTGCCAGGTGGGGCCGTGCTGGGGGAGCCCCCAGGGCATGGGGCTGGGGGGGGCTTCACCAGGGGGCCCTGGTGCCCCCACCCCGCAGCCTTTCCCCAAAAGTGGGGGGCTGGGGCTCACGGGGGGGCTCAGGGGACATTTAGGGGATGCACCGAGCAGTGATGGAAGGCGAGGGCTGGGGGGGGCACCGGGGTTTGGCAGAGGGGGTGGGGGCTGCCCGGCAAACCCAGAGGAACCCTTAAACCCTTCTGAAGGGGCTCCGGTGTCTGCTGGTGGGCTGGGATCCTGTGCTGGGAGAGGCTGGGGGGGTGTCTGGGAATGGCCACGCGGGGAGCACGGGGCAAAAAATGTGTTATCAGGAGCGCTGCGAGCGCTGGGGGCTGCGCGTGCTGTGTCTGCATGGAGTCAGAATATCCCAAGTTGGAGGGGACCCACAGGGATCATTGAGTCCAGCTCCTGGGTCCCCGAAAGACCACCCCAAAATCAGATCGTGTCTGAGATCAGTGTCCAAACGCTTGTTGAGCTCCAGCAGGCTTGGGGCTGTGACCCCTGCCCTGGGGTGCCCGCTCCAGCACCCAGCCACCCTCTGGGTGCAGAACCTTCTCCTGATCTCTAGCGTGAACCTCTCACGTCACAGCTTCAAGCCATTCCCTCAGGCCCTAACCATCTCCTGATCCTTTCCTACCATCTCTTTGCAGACAAGCGCAGGAGGCAGCTCCAGGAGTACCTGGCAGCCAAAGGAAAGCTGAAACAACCAAGCACCAAGTAAGTCACGGCGTGCAGCCTGCCGGCCTCTGCCTTGTCGCTGCAGCAGCTCCCCAATGGGGACAGCCTCGTCTCCAGGCCACCATGGCCTGGGACAGCTCTGGTCCCACAGCACCCCTGCTGTGCTCTCGCTTGGCAGCACAGGTGTGGTCTCAGCACTGATATTCCCTGCTGGAAATGTCTCCTCTGGGCATCTTCTGAGCCTCCACCAAACCTTATCTTGGGTTTTGAGCACGGCTTCTTGCATCAAAGGCACTGCTGGGTCTTGAAAAAGGGTTATCCGAGCTTGAGTGCTGCTTTTGGCAGCCTTCTGGGACAGGCCGGAGTTTGGAAGAGGCTTTTTTTGGTGCACTTAAAAGCACACAAATAGTGAAGCTAGGCATGACCCTCAGACCTCTTAAGCGAGCTGCCTGGCTGGGCAGCCCCTCTGCTGCTGGGCTCAGTGCTGCAGAAGCTGGGCTGTGCTGATGCGCTGCCACAAGCAGCCCCTTGCAAGGCCTCGCTCTGCAGAGCTTTTAACTGGAACTGCTGAGCAGTTGAGGCTCTGCTGCAGTATTCCTCATACTGTTGTTGGGAGCCATAAAACTTCTCCATGGGGAGAAGACAAAGGGAAGCAGGACCAGGGACCAGAAAGAGTGAACCAATCCCCGATGCCAGGCTCTGAAAAACACCACAAGTAGAATATAAACCAAATTCATGATCTTAATGGCATAGTACGCAATTGGTGCAGAGCAGAGGACAGTACCCGAACTCTCCGGGCTCTCCGGTTGCAGTGAGGTGTCTGCAGGGGTGTCAGCCTTGCCTGGCAGCTGGGCTGAGTTCCTGTGCTGGTTTTACTTGGTGAGCTCCACCACAATTGCTCTCTCACTCCCCCTCCTCAAAGAGGAACAGGGAGAAAATACAATGAAAAGGGCTCAAGGTTTGAGATAAGGACAAGGAGATCACGCAGTAATTATTGTGACGGGAAAAACAGACTCAGCACAGGGAGATAGTAAGATTTATTGCTTATTACTAACAAGCTAGAGAAGTGAGAAACAAAGGAAAGAAACCAAAAGCACCTTCTGCCCCATCCACCCTCTTCCACCTCCTCCCCCTGAGAGGCACAGGGGAGTGGGGGTTATGGGCAGTCTCTAGTGCTTCTTCTCTGCCGCTCCTTCTCGGTCACTCTCGTCCCCTGTGCTGTGGGGTCCCTCCCACGGGATGCAGCCCTTGATGAACTGATCCGGCGTGGACTTCCCACAGGCAGCAGCTCTTCAAGAACTGCTCCAGATATGGGTCCGTAGCACGGGGTCCATCCCTCAGGAGCAAACTGCTCCAACCTGGGTCCCCCACGGGCAGCAGCTCCTGTCAGACCCCCTGCTCCTGCGTGGGCTCCTCTCCATGGGCTGCAGCTCCAGCCTGGAATCTGCTCTGGTGGGGATGCTCCACAGGCTGCAGCCTCCTCCAGGACACAGCCACCTGCTGCACTGTGGGCTCCTCCACGGGCTGCAGCGTGGAGATCTGCTCTGCCATGGGACCCATGGGCTGCAGGGGGACAGCCTGCCCCACCAGGGGCCTCTCCACACCACAGGGGACTTCTGCTCCGGTGCCTGGAGCACCTCTCCCCCTCCTTCACTGACCTTGGCACCTGAAAGGCCGTTCTTCACTCCTCTCACTCTCCCAGCTGCTGTGTGGCACAGCATTTTTTTTTTTTTTTTCCCTGTCTGAAATCTGTTCTCACAGAGGCACAAACAGCATTGTTTATTGGCTCAGCTCTGGTCAGCAGTGGGTTCCTCACCTAACATGGGGCAGCTTCTAGATCCTTCTCACAGAAGCCACCCCTGCAGCCCCCCGCTACCAAACCCTTGCCACGTAAACCCACTGCAGGTCCCAAGCCAGCTGCAGGAGCAGAGGCTGGGAGGACCTCGCTGCTCCTTGCTGCCAGCAGGCTCCCGTTGAGGGGCGCTGGGGGCCGTGCTCCTGTTTGCTGCCAGCGGGTGGGCTGCTGAGAGGCTCGCAGCGGGTGCTGGCGCGCTCCGAGGCGCCGCCGTGACGGCTGCACGGCCCCAGTGGGCTGGGGAAATGGGGTCCCAGCTGGGCAAGGGGCGGCACGAGCTGTCCGAGCCCATCGCATCCTGCCTGCCCGGCCCCTCGGCTGCAGGAAACGCTTTGATGGCTTTTCTTGGCGGCGGCGGTCGTGAGCTGTGTGACAGCCCCGGGTGTCAGCCTATTGTGCCGCTTTTCCGCTGCCGCCCGGGAGAAAAAGAAATGTGACGTGGTGCTTCCTTGGCAGCTTTTTGATTTCGAAAGGCTTCTTGTAAGCTCCGGTTGCTGAAACAACTGCAAGTGTTTCAGGTATTGAACCTCTGCTGAGAGAGCTGCTGGATACCCTGATAACTTGTTTGCCTTTCTGCAGGCCCTATTTAAATGACCAGATTAATCGCCTGGATCCAGTCCTAAAACCAGTTTCTAAACCAGAACATGTAAGTAGAAGAGAAATCTTTTCAGTCTGGTTTTACGTCTCACGCTTGAAGCACGTCCAGGCAGAACAGGGTCCACAAACCAGGACAGCGAGTTCCTGACCCCAAATGAGCTGCAGCCAATGTGTTGCTAAACAGCTGGCAATAAGACAACTAATTATTTTGCAGAGGAACTCAGGCCGAGAGACTTGCCCTTCATCTGGGTGCTGGCGGGTGTTGTGTTGGCAGCCGCTGTGATGCTGCTGGGCCCCCCTGGGCTGGCAGGGCCGGGGTAGGAGCGAGCTGCTGGGGTTTGATCAAGCTGAGCCCAACTCATCTTTCGGGCTTTGAGACCTCTGGGCCCTGCTGGTTTTGGGGCTGAGTTTCACCTTGTCTCTCCAGGCTAACAGGAGCAAGAGGGATGTTCTCCCAGACATGGCGTTGGATGCTGAGAGGGGCAGCAAGCCCGTGCCGCCGGGTGGCCGTGCTGCCCTACAGAAGTTTCCAAGTACATCGTGGGGAGCAGCCGTGGTACATCCAAAGCAGCTGGGGAAGAGCACAAAGCTGTCCTCAGGGCTTGTACCAGGTGTGAACCCTTCTGCACCTCCCAGACGGAGGCTCCCAGCTTCTGCCTCTGGTTCCCTAAACCCAGGAGGGACTGAGGAGACCGCGTGTGGCAACCCTGCTCCTGGGGAACCTTGCTTGCTGAACAAGGGCCTGCAGGAACAGCTAGAGAGCAACAAAGAGAACTCAGCACAAGCACGTACACACCTTGTGCAGAGCAGAGCTTTTCAGTCGGATGGAAACAGCATCATGAACAAGAGAGCCTTGGCTCATAGGCAAATCTCAGGCACCGTGTCAAGGACAATTAATAGCTGCCAGGCTAAGAAAACACTGATTCAGGACAAATTCAGGACGTCTCTGCCAAGCTCAAAGAGTGCATCTCAAAAACCAAGTGACAAAACCCAACTGTTGCAACCCCCTCAGGCGCTTGCTGTTTCTACTAATTTGCTACACAAAAAACCAGCAGTAAAACATGAAAAAACGAGTACAGCAGGGCAACCTGTAGGAAAGCTACTTGGCACGCTGCTGGGGGGAAGCCTTCAGCACCACAGTAGGGCTCCCCAAGCGAAAAGACCTCCCCCGAAGCCTCCAGCCTCCAGCAGGCCCCAGGGGACCACAACCCTGGGGTCCACGAGGACCCCCAGCGTGAGGCTGGGCGCCGCGATGTCGGGGCAAAGGCCCCTGGTTAAAGGGGGGGCAGGGAGGAAGGACGTGAAGGTGCCGCCCAGACACACGGCGTTGTCTCAAGCCAGAGCCACCACGGGCCGGTCTCACAGCCCCAGAGCTCAAGGGGCTGTGAGCAGGAGGGAGAGGCTGAACCCGGAGCCGCCGCAGGCATGCAGGGTGCACGCAGGGCACGTCCCCAAGACGCAGACGGCTGAGGATCGGAGGTGAGTAGCGCCTCGGGCTGGCTCCATCCTTGCCTCCAGGGGACAGCAGAGCACAGAGCTACTGAGCCAGCTTCCACCTGCAGGGCCATGCTCCCTCAGCCAGCTGCTGGGTGGAGGAGGGCAGGATGGGGTTTGGGGCTGCTCTGGGCTCCCCTTTCCTCCCCACAGTTTGGCAGTCCCCTACCGTGCGTAACGCAGCCAGCAGCGAGTGGTCGTAGTGGCTGGCAGGTGGAGCCTTGCTGGTTCGTGCTGCTGCCAGAGGAGAGCATGCAGCTGCTCTCCTGTTCAAAAATCTTCAAAACACACAAACTTGGGCGGGTTTGCCTTCCCCAGTCTGGCTCAGATGAGTTTTTAGGCTAGAGTTCCCACCGAGCAGCTGAATCTGGCTAGAGTGAGATCCAAGGGGAAGATGGGGAATAGCTCGGCAAGTGCTGGTGGTCAGAAAGTGGTGGTAACAGCGATCCCTTGGTCCCTCAACAGGAGACAACTGGAGCAGTGGTTGGCATCCAAAGGCAAGACCTACAAACGGCCACCTATGGTGCAGTCCAAAAAAAAGCCAGTGAAAGAGAAGCTGCCCGTCTGTAGAGCTGTTGAGGAGGAAGAGAAAGCGGAGAAGACTGAGCAGCTCCACTTGGACAAAATCAACAACCTGCTAACTGAGTGCCTGAAGCTCATCGAGGAGGTGTGGATGGGAAAGTGGTAGCTTTAAGAGGCTTCTCTTCCCTTGGAGCATCCCAGGAGATGAGGGCCACGTGCTCACATGGGTGTAGAGCAAGGATTCTTGCTTGTCTTGGGAAAAGTAAAAGTCCTAATGCTCCATTCACCCCTGGAGTTATGGGGATAGGCCAAAGGCACACAGGGCGATGACAAGGACAACAGTGACACCCAGTAACGTGGCCTACATTGTGTCCCTGTTGTCCTGGTACCGGTCTGCAGCAGGATTTCTGCAGCAGCAGCCCAGGCTGTGTGAGCCACCCCGAGACGTGTCCCTGGTGTGCATCACCCCTGGCAATGCCACCTGCTAGCCCAGCGCCGGGGGCTAGTGGCCCTGCTACTGCCTGCACTGGCGAGCCTCTGCCTCAACATCCCCCTGCAGTGCTTATTTTACTGAGAGGAAAATGGAGGCAGAGAAATGATCTGTCCAAGGTCATGCAAGAGACTTGTAAAAAGCAAAATCCAGGCTCAGACCCTGCCTCTTTTGCCCGGGAGCGCTGGCCCTCAGGGGTGGCCCCGTTCTTCACACCTTGTCCTTGTTTCGCAGGGTGTCGAGTCAGAGGAGTTCTCTGCAATTCTGTCCCACGAGCCCCGAGCAGAGAAATGCGCCAAGTTCTGGATCTGCAAAGTGAAACTGCTCGCCCGGAGCGGCCCCTTTGACGTGATAGAGCTGTACAAAGCCGCAATCTCAGCCGGTGCTACCGTGAGTAGGGAGCGCCGTGAGCGCTTCCCCTTGGTGGCTCCCTGCGATCCCTGCCCTGTGCCAGCGGGTCACATCGAGACAAGGGGCAGATTTTGGGCTCAGATTCCAGAGGAGGGCTGGGAGGCCGAGTGCCCTGGGCTGTGGCTGGAAGCAGCACGATGGCAGCTCCGTGCCTGGGCGGTGTAACAGCAGTGTCTGGTGGGATTTACCAGCTGGGCTGTGTCCGCCCCGCAGCGTGCTCGCTGATCTGGCTTAGGGCAGGGCACCGCTGCAGCCGTCAGCCTTTCCCTCCAGCACAGGGTGCAGCAGCAGCAACCTTTTCTCCTGTTCTCTTTGGACTATTCTTTGTTCCTGAGTCATGCCTGCCTTGACCTGTGTTTGGCTTTTCTTGCAGCCACTCCAGGAACTCAGAGATGTTGTCCTTGATATTCTGAAGACTACAGGCCAACCGCCAGGAGGTAACACACGCACGGAGGGGCCGGCTGGCAGGCTGGGGCTCCCTGCTGCTGCGGGCAGGGAAGCAGCACGGTTTGCAGCATGTCTCTGTGCCCGGTGTCCCTGTTGACTTTGATGGTGATGTAGAGTTGTCAAAGTCCAGAATCCTGACCTCAGAAACGGGGCAGGAGTCCTCTGCCGGGGCCAGGCCTCAGCCCAGCAGGCCTCTAGCGAGGTGCCCTGGGCTGCGGCCAGAGCGCTGCGGTGCTGTGAGCCTGCTCCAGCTCTGCCCTCTCTACAACCGTGCTGCCCTTTTCCTCTCGCCTCTCAGGGAAGAATGCTGAGCAGCCCGTGCCCTGGGAGCCCACAGCGCCTTGCCTGGCAGAGAGGGAGCACATGGAATCGACTCCCAGCATGGCGGGGAGCTCCCTGCCCATCTCCTCCATCAAACTGCAGGTGACATCCGTACCCAGGTGAGCGGAGCTGCCCGCTGCTGGCAGCAAGCACCTTCTCCCCGTGCCAGTGCTCCTGCCTGCAGGGTTTACCTCATGGCTCTTCTTCCCGCAGGGTAAGGGAGCTGCCAGAAGGCCAGGAGCTGAAATTCCTGACGCCAGTGCGGCGCTCGCTGCGGATAGAGAGGGCCGCGAGCTGCTACCCGGTGATGCTGAAGGACCACGACCCTGTCGTGTCATCCCTCAATGAAATCCTGGATGACGAAGAGGACACGCAGTACTTCTTCCGGAAAAACAAGGCTTTGCCGGAGGTGGCAGAGATGGAGATTTTGAAGTTGTAGCCCCGAAGTGCTCCCCGAGGGGCGCTGGCTGCCCCGTGCTTCCTGCTGTCGTGCACTTGCTTCACCCACTTCTCTTGTTGCCTCTCAGATGTAAATACGTAGGGATGGCATGTAATTCGCCTTTTTGACTGTTTTCAAATATTAAATAACTTGCAGCAGAGGTGCAGTGTGGCCTATGGGTAGTGCGTGAGGGCTGGGATGGGAGGCTTGGGCTTTGTGCCTTTGGGGCTGCCCGTGGCTCTGCTCCAATGCACGCCCTGGGTTTTTGTTGCAGGAAGCACGGCCGAAAGCACGACAGACACCGGTAGAGTCAGATCATGCTCCATCTTACTGCCCGAATAGCCTAACTTTTATAGTGAACTTAACAGGGGCGGATAGTGTCTCACACAAGATTATTGGTCAAAAGCACTCAGACAAACAACTACAAGAAAACAACCCCACCTGCAAGAAAACAACCCCCTTGTGATTAGCAGTCACATAGACCTTGTCCTTGAAGCCAGCTACTGGTAACAATATTTTTCTGAATTCCTCAATTGGGCGATGTGGGAACACTGTCATGGGAACTTCTCATAGTTGCCCTGGTAGCTTGGTTTGCTCAGCTACAGCAAGCCATGGGATCTTTGCTGTTTCAAAAATCCCTCAACAATTCCCCCCCCCTTTTTTTTTTTTTTGAGCAAACCACGCCCAATATAACATTTTTGCAAGTAACCCTTTAAACACATTTATCACAATACCACATGCAATGATGATTGACACCACAGCAAACAGAATCCTTAATCCCTCTTTGACTAATCCCAGTAACCATCTATGCATCGTTTCAAACAAATCAATGAACCATTGATTGAAAGGATTGATACCATATTGAATCTTGCTCATGTGCTCTTTCAGGAAAGTAATGGATTTGTGAATTGACTCATTATGATCAAAAAGGTTTAAACAGCACATTCCCTCAAAGTCCTCACACCCATGCCTTTGAGCCAAAAGCAAGATGTCAATAGCAGCTTGATCCTGTAAAAGCACATGTCGCAGACTATTTTGATCTGGTAACATCTCCTCAAGTATCTCCGTCGTGGCATGGGCTTGCTTCTCAGCCCAGCATACCAATTTTTCTAAGTTCTTAATTGCGGCCGCAGATGTCACTCCAGGCACTAAAATTGCCAATGCCGCTCTAGCTGCAACCCCACACAATTCAACATTATCATTGCAATCCGGTGCAAGCAATGCCCATTTATGTCTGGTGATCTCACGCAACTGTAACAAGCTAGGAGCAAATACAATGAGTTTATATAAGTAACATGGACATCTGATTGCATTTGCAGGGATACCTTGCCAGGCCCTATCCCCACAAATCAGAGAAACATCAGGAGGTAAGGCCAAAGCTGTACAATTGTTCCAAACACTATAGTTGTTACCCCTTGTCTCCGTGCCATAAGCCCCTAAACCCTGCTTAGCAGTGTCATTGTAATCACGGGTGTTATTTGTATTTCTGTACCCGTATGGCCCTTTCCAGGTTCCTGTAGCAGGATTCATCTGATAGCCACGGCTACATTCACATTTGTAGCCACCTTTCAGGTTGATACAGATTTGACTACAGATACCAGGGTTTTGGCATTCATCAATATCTCCACAGTTTCTCTTGTCTACAAACTCAAACCCAGCTGGACAGTCACATTCATTTATGTTGCATTCCTTCAGGGGCTCATCACCCCAGTCCTTGCAGTCTCTCTGCTGGTTACACACTTTATTGATATCTATGCATTCTCCACTTCTACACTTGAATTTGCCAGGCCCAGAGCACTGAATAACATTGTTACAGTTTGCTTCATCAGTGCCATCCAGACAGTCTCTCACACCACTGCACTGCCTACTCCCATGGACACAGTTCCCATCTTCACATCTGCACTGGTCTGGCTTGCAGGTCCGAGAAGGGCAGTGAATTTCATCACTTCCATCCTTGCAATCAGGATCTCTGTCACAGTCTTTTTCACCATCACAATTCCAGGACACTGGGATACACTGGGTTGACTGAGGACCACAGCTGATTTCATTTACCCGGCATGTTCTCATATGACACAGCTCAGCACTCTCGTCAGACCCATCTTCACAGTCCGGATCCCCATCACACTGCCATCTGTTTGGCACACATTGACCACTGTTGCACACAAAGTCAGATTCAGCACACGTCTTCTTCACACAAGCACTCTCATCACTGCCATCTGAGCAGTCTTCATCACCATCGCATTCCCAGAGTAAAGGAATACAGCGTCCATTACTACACGGGAACTGGGATTCTTCACATTTTGCTCTAGCACCGTCGGCAGCAGTGCACAGGCAGGCGAGGGCGAGCAGCAGGCAGAGCGCCCCGCAGTGCGGCAGGGCCCGCCGCCGCCCCACTCCGTCACCTGTGTCACTTTTACTACTCCTATTACCCATGCTGTTAGTGTCAGTGGCATCCTCCTGGTACCATTTCTGTCTTTGTCGCCC
Source organism: Somateria mollissima (assembly GCA_951411735.1). Lineage (NCBI taxonomy): Eukaryota > Metazoa > Chordata > Aves > Anseriformes > Anatidae > Somateria > Somateria mollissima. The sequence goes on from OX598329.1 coordinate 4,671,259, forward strand.
CTTACTCTCCCCCTTTTCTTTTTGCCACTGACCATTCACCACAAATGGATGAGACACATGATTACTAGTTAGGAAAGAGAGTGTAACGTCTGCTATACGGCTGCAGGCAGTGCCAGCTGCAACCTTAGAGGCTATTTGTGAAAGAGCCTGCTGGTGGTCATTTGGCAGTGTAATCTGCGTCTCTGCACTCCTGCCCCGCAATAGAGCTAAATCGTCATTAGTAATCCGTAGAATGTGGCAACCCCACGGAATGTTATCCAGAAACATAGTTATAACACCGATCTGGGGACGAATAGTCTTTTTTGCATTGCAAGATAAACCTCTCATAAAAAGAATGCTAGAGAGAAGCAGCACAGCCGCTGCTGCCTTCATGGTTATGTCAGACAGGCCGCAGGGTCCTGCTCTCCGCCCCTCTGCTATGTGCCGACTCGCCGCACGGTGAGGGTCGGCTGCCGTTGCCCACTGACGCCTCTGGTCTCCCGTAGCAACTCGAGCTCGGATGTCCCGCGTCGTACCGTGATTACTTCAATTTCCCGCGTTTTCCGCAGCTCCCACGTCCCTCCATGGCTCCCACGTCCCTCCGTGGCTCCCACGTCCCTCCGTGGCTCCCGCGTCCCCCCCGCGGTTCCGTTTCCCGCGTCTCACCGCGGTTCCGTTGTGCAGAGTGTTTCAACGCCTCTCTGGTGTTCCGGCGGTCGCCAGGTCGGTCCGTGTCTCTCGGGTCTCCCGGCGCCGCTGCGATGTCCCGGAGCCGTTCCGATCCCTCTGCCTGTGTGGGTCTCATCGAGTCCGGGTCTCAGCCTGTTCGGGCGCCATATGTTGCAGGAAGCACGGCCGAAAGCACGACAGACACCGGTAGAGTCAGATCATGCTCCATTTTATTGCCCGAATAGCCTAACTTTTATAGTGAACTTAACAGGGGTGGATAGTGTCTCACACAAGATTATTGGTCAAAAGCACTCAGACAAACAACTACAAGAAAACAACCCCACCTGCAAGAAAACAACCCCCTTGTGATTAGCAGTCACATAGACCTTGTCCTTGAAGCCAGCTGCTGGTAACAATATTTTTCTGAATTCCTCAATTGGGCGATGTGGGAACACTGTCATGGGAACTTCTCATAGTTGCCCTGGTAGCTTGGTTTGCTCAGCTACAGCAAGCCATGGGATCTTTGCTGTTTCAAAAATCCCTCAACAGGTTTTGTGCTGTAGGACATCGTTGGGTCCCTGTGATGTTCCAGCACCCCCTGGTGCTTCAGGAAGTGGTGTCCCCAGGGCTTTGCTCCAGTGCCCTGCCTGGCTGACATCTCCCTGCCAGGAGGCACGCACAGACCCTGTCCTGGACAGCCAGAGCCACACATGGTGGCACCAACTGTGCCAGACTTGTGCCATGCTCTAGCCCCCAGGAGAGGTTGGAGGTCCTGGGGTGCCTGAAGGATCGCAGCAGCTTGGGCACAGGCCCCCACGGATGCAGCCATCATACACAGATGGTGGTCTGCCCCCTTTTGGGTGTCCTTGGGGTTTGCCAGGCCTGAGCTCTGTGTGTGGCAGGGGCTGGGGGAGGCCAGGGGGTGCAGCTGGGCCCTGTTGGTGCACTCAGGACCCTTCTGGCAGCACGGCCCCATTTCCCTACTGTGAGAGGGGTGAAACGGTGTTGCTGCCATAAAGCACAGGGCAGAGCCCCAGCCTTCGTCTTCCCATCTCACCACAGCCACTGCTGGCTTCGTTCAGCATCTTTACTGGGAAGCCTCAATGGCTGAGGTGCCGTATCTGGAGGTCCTGGTGCAGGATGTGGCCCTGCTGGCAGCGAGGGGGCTGGCTCGGGGCTGCCACCCCCTGCCCGGGGGCCTGCACACAGTCCCAGCTGCTGGATTAGGATTTGGGAGTTGTACTTTGCTCCCATCTCCCAAGCTCTGGGGCAGAAGTTTTCCTCATAACTGATTTTATGTCTCTTCCACTCTATGACACCAATAAAGCTTAGCCAGGAGTTAAAGAATCTTTTATAAATAAAGGGTGAAAAGAGAAGAGAAGGGCACCGCTGTGCGGGGACAGGATGGGGCCACCGATTGTCCTGCAGGCGGCTTTGGTCCTCTGGGCTCACTGAGTGCCCTTGGGGGGGCTGGCACCCACTGAATCGGCAGCCAGCGGTGCTGCTACGGGCTCAGGCCTCACCATCCTCTTCCTCCTCCTCCTCTTCCTCCCTGCTGGAGTCCTGGGGGACCCATGTGACCTGAGACAGAGGAGGGGGCTCAGTGGGCACAGGACCCAACCGTCATTGGGGTGCCGGCACCGGGCCAGGACTTGCCCACCTCCCCGGCGTCCACGGGGCCATGCTCCACCGTCGACTCGTGGGCCATCTGCAGTGGAGAGAGGGGTGGCGAGAGGGGCTGGCGCCCAGCACCCAACAGGCTGGGGTCCTCCAGAGCCCCCTCAAGGCAGGAAGGGAAACTGAGGCACGGCGTGGGGGCAGGAGCTGCATACCAGGACGGAGGGCGCCCGGAAGAGGTAGCTGAAGGGATAGTAGAGGAAGTTGACGAAGGAGGCGGCGTAGAGGTCCGCGTAGCGCATCAGCTGGTTGGCGAAGAGGGTCTGGCGCGAGCCGCAGCGGAAGAGGCTGCCCATCTTCCCGTAGCACATGTCCATCTCGTGCGTGACTTTCTGTGGGCACAGCAGGATGGTCAGGGCACCCGGTGCCCCGTGCTGGGGTGCTGGATGTGGGGGCACAACCGGGGATGGGTCCCCGGGCGTCACCTGGATCCGACGCTTGATGGAGCTGATGTCCGGGCACTCACTGCTGCTGCTGTCCAAGTGCCTGCAGCGGGAGCAAAGCCCCGAGCGGGGTCTCACAGCTCACCCGAGGGTCCTCCACGCGTCTCCTCCAGGTCCCTGCACCCCGTGGTGCCCCAGCCACAGCCCCCCCGTGCCCACTCACTGGTACAGCTCCGCCACGAAGAGGTCCAGGCTCCGCAGCTCCTCAAACAGCTCTGCAATAGCAAAGGGTCCAGCTCAGCACAGGCACCGGCCCCAGCACGGCCACCACAGGGTGCTGGGACATGTCCCGCCCTGCTCGGCTGTCCCCAGGTCTGCTTTTGTCACCGAGGGGGGTTGGAGGGCTGCCCCAGCCAAGCCCTGCTCACCGCTCTTCTCCGTCCACACCTGCAGCTCGCGGGCCAGCTCGGGCACCACCAGGAAGGTGCGCCAGCCCTGCCGCTTCTTGGACTTGAGGATGTCCCCAAAGATGTGGTCCCCCATGTACAGGATGTCTTTGCCCTTCACGCCCAGCAGGTCACACACCATGTCCGAGGAGCCTGTGCCAGCCACACATCAGGGCACGGTGCTGCCGTGTCCCTGCGCCACCGCGCAGCCCGGCCGGGCACTCACCGCCGGAGTAGACGGCGCAGTGCTGGAGGGGGCCGGTGTATGTCCCGATGCGCAGCTTCCCCGTGTCCTGTGGGCAAAGAGGGCCCCGTGGTGGAGCTGTCACCTGCACCGGAGCCACCGCGCTGTGCCTGCGCTGCGCAAGGGATTTGGTGGCAGGAGGGTGGCACGCGGTGGCCGGGTCCCCACCGTGTTGACTTGGCGCAGGACGGTGCCCTCGGCGAAGAAGAGCGGCTTGCGGGTGTCCACCACGATGAGGTCGAAGTAGGAGCGCCAGGGGCGCTGCGGGGTCTCGGCCTGCCAGGGAGCAGGGTACGGGGTGGAGGGGGGGTGACAAGAGGGGGTCACGGATGGCGGGGGGCTGCCAACAGCACCCCCAGCACGGCCTCACCTTGTCCCCGTCACTGAAGTCAAACAGGTAGGACATGATGGCCTGCAACGACAGCCGGGGTCACTGCCACCACACCATCCCTCAGGAGGGCAGCTGTGGGGTAGGGGGGCTGTGATCTGTGCCCTCTCCCCCCAGGCATGAGGGTGCTGCTACTCACGTCGGTGTAGTTGTAGTCGCTGTTGGTGGCCAGGAAGACCTTCCCCACTTCCTTCATGCGGCTCAGCAGCAGGGGCACACGGGGCTGGCGAGGGCAGAGTCAGGGCACTGGGGGCCAGGGGGGCCACGGGGGCCTGGCTTTGGGGTGGGGGGGCTCAGAGACACTCACGTCTTTCACCACGTATTTCTCCAGGTTCTCCAGCGTCTTCTCCTTCAGGCAGCCCTGCGGAGGGGACGGGTGGTGCGAGCTCGGCGTGGTGCCAGGATCCAGACATTTTTCGTCCCTCCCACCCCGCCTTCCAAAAAACTTCTGGGGGTGAAGCCATGGCCATGGTGTCCCCCAAACCCTGCCCGTGGCACCCACCGAGAGATGGACTTGGTCCATGGCCTCGCGCACGTCCTGGAACATGCTGCGGAAGGACATGAAGAGGTTCCCGTGCTTGTACCCGGTGTCGCAGCTGCAATTGAAGGGAAAAAATGGAGTGTGAAGGTGATGGGAGGCCCCCTGAGACCCCCTCCTCACCCAGACTGCCACTGGGGGGGTGCCACGTCCTGCCCCCTCCCCTATTTCCCTCTTACTTGACGTATCTGGAGCAGTTGCTGAAGAAGTCCACGAGGCAGGCATACAGGTAGGTCTCTGCCAGGGAAAGCGGCCGTGAGTGGGGGCAGCGCCATGGGGACGGCTCGGGGGGTGAGGGTGTGGGGGGGGTCACTCACCCGTGAGGTTGAAGAGGGTGTTGAGGATGTGGAAGCGCTTCATGTCGTCCCGCTGGATGAACTTGTTGGGGTAGTAGTGGAGGATTTCGGCCCTGGGGAGGGGGGCACGGAGCCGCTGTGAGTGTGGGGAGCACCTGGCCAGATCCTGCCCCTCCAACTGCAACTCAAAACCTCACCGCCTGCACCCCGAGGGACCCCTGCGACCCCCCCGGGCCCAGAACTCACCCCTTGAGGAAGCGGAAGCCGTGGGCGCAGACCAGCAGGTTTCCGTGCGAGTCCACCTTCAGCAGGTTCCCGTACAGGGCGTCGAACACCAGCCCCCTGCGGCACGGACCCCCGTGAGCACGGTGTGGGACGGAGGGGGGGTCCCGGTGCCCCTGCCACACGCGTGTCCCCCCCGATCCCGTCCCCAAAGCCCGCCGGCACTCACCGGGTGGGGAAGGTGGGGTCATACTTGTAGGCGAGGATCTCGTGGGGGTACCCGATGGAGACGAGGTGCTCCAGCAGCAGCTGGAAGGCCAGCTCCTCGTAGTCGGGGGACTTGTACACTGCAGCGGGCAGGGGGGCGGCGTGGGTGCGGGCTGGGGGCAGCACCCCAAAATCTGCCTACGTCCCCCCCCCCCTCCGCCCCACGCACTGGCCAAGGTGTAGTCCATGTCGAAGCCGAAGCACTTGATCTTCTCCAGCGCCAGGCTGCGGTTCACGAAGATCCTGGGGGCGACCGGGGGTCAGCGCTGGGGGGGGTTGGGGCGCAGCGGGGGGAGCACAGACCCCCACGGCAGGTGCCCGGTCCCTTCCCCAGGCAAGGGGCCCCGCGGAGAGTTATCAGAGCAGAAAAAGGGGCTTTTCATCGGAAAAAAAGGGCTTTTCAGTAGAAAAAAAGGGCTTTTCAGCTGGAAACGGAGCCACGGTGGGCTGGGGGCGCAGGGCACGGAGCCCCCCCGTTTGGCTGGCCCCTCGCACGGCCTCGGGACGAGTGCAAGGGGACCCCGGCCTCACCGCCCCCTACGCCCAAATTTGCCCATCTCCCCCCAAATCCAACCCCCGCCCCTCCAGCCCCCCCACACAGCCCCGTTACCCCCCCCTCCCGCCCCACCGGTGCTGGCAGTCCCTCCGCAGCGCCCGGGGGTCGCCCTGCCCCGGGCCCCGCTCGCCCTCGCTGCCCATCACCGCCGCCTCCGGCCGCCTCCGGCCTCCGCCCGTTTTAACGGGGCCCCGCGCCCCGCCCCGGCCCCCGGTTCCCCCCCGGCCCCGAGGCAGCGGCGCCCTCCCACGGCCGCGGCCCCGACGGCGCCAGGAGGCTGGGGGCGGCCCGGTGCCCCCGGGCAATCATTAACCGAGGGTCAAGGCCCGGCCCCGCACCGCCCCCGGCCTCTCCCCCTCGGCCCTACACGAGGGAACCCACGGGGAAGAGCCCCAAAAACCCCCCAGACCCCAAGAGACCCCAAGCACCGCGGGCCCGACCCCTGGTGCTGGGAGTGGGGGGCACTGTGCACCCCCATGCCCCCAAGCCAGCCCCCCAGGGGCTTGTGCCAAGCTTGGCCAGGAGCCCCGCTGAAAGCAGTGACAATTTGGGGTCAGCCCCAGCTGTGGGGCCATGATAAGCCTCCCCCATGTCCCGTGACAGCCGGGGCCATGTGGGGCTCTTATCTAGGGCCACAGGCCCCGCTCACACCCAGGGTGTGGGGGGACAGCACCGGGAAATGGGGGAGAAAGCCAGGTGGCACCCCCAGCCCTAAAGAACCCCCCCCCAAAAAGAGAGGCGCAGCACTAGTGTACGAAGGATTTCTTTATTGAGTCCGAGGTAGCAGCAGTGAGCAGGGGCTGTGGTACTGGGGGGGGCCCAGGGCTGCCCCCCAGCCACAGGGGGACAGGGGGCAGCGGCACCACTGGAGATGGAGGCAAAGCTGAGCACAGCGCAGCCTGCGGCCCCCAGCCTGGGGCAAGGACCAGCAGCACCAGTCCTCCTCCTCCTGGGGAGGAATCACTGCAACGGGATCCGAATTAAGTCATGAGAAATAAAAAAATAAAGTGTCCTCCCACGTCACTGCTAATCTAAAGCTACAGAGCAGTGGGACAGCCATGCCTAGGGCAGGCACAGGCTCGCAGCTGCACACCCCTTCTAAAAACGTAGCGCCAAAACCATTAAAAAACAAAGATACTTCAGTGACAACACTAGGCAGAAGGGAGGGGAGCCCTGTGGACGAGGACAGGCCTACGGCACGCCGGGAGGCGGCGGGGGAGTGCGCTCAGCTCCCTCACGGTCGGCAGCGGAAAGCAGGCACAGCGCGAGCGGCCCGGGGTAGCAGCAGGCGCCTCACACTCCCAGGACGGCATACTTGAAGACAGCCATGATGGCAGCGCTGATGAGGCCCGAGATAGGCACGGTGACAAACCAGGCCATGAAGATATTGCGGAAGAGATGCCAGTCCACCGCCTTCCTGGAGCGCAGCCAGCCCACGGAGACCACCGAGCCCACCTGCCGAGGAGCCAGCCCCGTCTCAGCACAGCCCTCGCCATGGGGCTGCCCCACACATTGAGCCCATGGCCTCCACCCGCACCCAGAGCCCCAGGTTCCCTCCCCACAGCGCTGAGCCCCAGCAGGGAGACCTGGTGCAAGCCCCTCGTCACCACCAGCTCCCTCATCCCAGAGGCTCACGGCTCTGTTTCGGGGGCTCAGCAGCAGCCTGTCCCCCCATCAGCAACAGGATGCAGAAGAGACCGGGCTCATCCTTACCTTGCAGTGGGTGGTGCTGATGGGGAGGCCCACATTGGAGGCGATCACCACGGTCAGGGCAGACGCCAGCTCGATGCTGAAGCCACTGTGGACACAAAATGCGTGGGAATACGGCATGGGGCTGGCACCAGGACCCCAGTGCCCCGCAGACCATGAGGATGATTTGGCCCCAGCCATAGCTGGGGGCTGCTCCGCTCCCCCCCACAGGGCCCAGGCAGATACTGCACAGCGGGACCAGCTCCTTGCCTGGGATCAACTCCTCCAGGGCAGGAGGTTGGAGCCCAGCCCCTGCAGCAGGGGTCAGCAGGCAGGGAGGCATTACGGGGCCATGCGTGCCCCAGGTAAAGCACTGGAGGGATGTGAGAAGAGCCCTTCTCACCTCGCCCAGGGCTCTGGGAGCAGGACACGGTTCCAGCCCTGCCTTACCTTGACGGTGTGATGGGAGTCAGGTCCTTGCCCATCGTCTGGATGACTCTCCGTCCCCACACCCACAAACCGATGCAAATCCCTGCGCCGCCGTACAGCAGCAGCCAGATGGGAGTCGCCACTTTCGTAGCCACATCGCCCGTCTGGTAGACGAGGTAGAGCGCAACCAGAGGGCCGATGGCATTGCTGCAAGAGGAAGGCAACCCTTAGCTGGCATGCCAGCTGAGCAGGGCAGTGCCCGCCCTGCAGAGCCAGCAGAAGGGGTGAGCTGGCTGGCCAGCTCCACTGACCTGACATCATTGCCACCATGAGCAAAAGAGCCAAAGCAGGCAGTGAGGATCTGCAGGAACTGGAAGAGGAGGGACACCTCGGGCTTGTCCTGGTCTTGCCATTCCTCCAAGGAGCTGCTGCTGCCCTTCCTGTTGCTGATGCCCATCTCCACCTGGGCAGCGTTCAGATCCACGTCAGCAGCGGGGTGCGTATCCGCCACCGCATTGCAGTAGCTGGTGTAGCTGTCCATGCGCACCCTCTTCTTGGTGTCTGCTGTGGGCCAGGTCAGCTTCTCCATCTCCTCGCCCTTGGGCTCACCCTCCCTGGCCCGGAAAGAGTCCAGGGGCATGCCGCAGATGGCCATGGTGTAGGACGTGTAACTGTTGTTGCGGCGCAGGGGCTTGTCCCCCGAGTCCCCCATGCAGTCCCCCATTTTGGCGAGGTGCAGTTTATGCAGCAGCTCTTTGTAGAGGCCGGAGTCCTTGTGCACGGTGTGGTACTGGTACTGCCCGCTGGAGCTCATCTGGTGGCTCACGGCCTGGTTGAACTGAACGAGGTTGCCGTTGGGCAGCTGCACGGCTCCTGCTGAGGGAAAAGGAGGGGAGTTAGTGCCTAGGGACCCACAGACCCCAGCACCCTCCCCACCACCCCCCAGTGCTCACCACTGTCAACGTTGGTCTCCTTCAGGTCGACGCTCGGGAGCCTCTCGCGCTCCGGGGCCTCCTCCAAGTCCCCCAGGTTGAAGGACACCGTCCTCTCCTCCGCAGCCACCCGGTGCGGCACAGGCGACACCACCTCGGCTATGGGGCTCTTGGCATTGCCTGGACCATCGCCCAGAGGGGCCTTGGGCTCCTCGTGGTCTTCTTTCAGGCTGCTGTTCTTCTCCATCAGGGGGCTTTCAGAAGGACTCGATTTAATCTCTCCTGCCAAGAGAAGCAGATGCCATAAAGTCCCTGCCCTCTGCCAGAGCCACACCTGCCCTGCTGCCCGCGAGGCCTATGCCCCTCAAGGCTAGGATTTATGGCAGACAAATTGGCTTCCACCTCCCCAGCACTGAACTTTGGTAGCTGCTCCCTCTCACCCCAATGCTCATCAGTCACACCTTGCCCAATGCTCAGCAGCCAGACTGTCACAAGCCAGCTCATCTCCTATTTTTAGCCCCTGCACACCCACACCGGGTGTGGTGAGCACCATTACGGGGATGTTGCTGGTTATTCCGAGGGCAGAGATTCCTCTTCCAACAAACAAGCCATGTTTGTCTCAGTCTGTGCCCGCCTGTGCCCCCTCCCCTGCTGCCAGCACCCCCGGGCAGTGCAGCACCTGAAGACAAGGGGAGCACCCAGACAGGGCCCTGCTTCTCTCCCGGGACCCCCTGAACTTCTCTCCATCCTCTCCCCACTGCCTGGGGCCTGGCTCCAGCTCCTGCCGCTGGGCTGCAAACCCAAACAGCCCGGCTTGCCAGGAGCAGCCTCCAGCTTCCCCGTGCTGCTTGGTTTCCTGCTCCGAGGGGAGCCAAGCCGGTGCCTCACCAAGCCCAGGAAGCTGAGGCTGTTCCTGCTGGGAACTTGCTAACAGTGGTTGGAAACAGGAGCTCAGCCCGTCCAGACACCTCCACCACAACTGCCACCCACCCTGGCACCAAGCCCCCAGCAGCCCCCAGCCCCACGCACAGCAGCTGAAGGCAGGGAGGAGCTGCGTGAAGCTCCGGCAGCTGGAAGGATTTCAAGGGCAGCAGCCATAAAGCTGTTAGTCACACCCCAGCTCCACCAGCCTGACAAGGACACTCGCTATCCCCTCACCTACATCAAACAAGGAAGCTGACTGCACGCAGAGCTCGTGTGCGAGACCCCGCACAGCTCAGAGCTGCCTGCGCTGTTAGAAGGGTACCAGGACTGCTGTTTTGGATGCCTTTCAACAGACATTTCTGCCACGGGGAAAGGATTTCATAAGATTACGCAGCTCTGACTTGCTATCTGCAGCTGCTGGGCCAAAGATTGATCACCAGGTATGCCCGGGATTAAAGGTTACACCAGCTGACAGCCTCGCTGCCTCCTGCCTGAGCCACAGTGCCAAGAGCAGCTCGGGATTGCCCTGCCCAGCAGCTGCCAGATAGCAGAACATTGCTCCCAGGGGGGTTTTGGGGTCTCGGCAGCCCCCAGGTGCTGCTGGTGGCAAGGAGCTCAGAGGGCCCAGCCCATGGCTTGGTGATATGCACCCGGTGACTCAGGGCTGGCAGAGCAGCTTAAGTGATAACTGCAGCTAAGGATCCCTGCTAATAACAGCCCTGGGGCTAATGAGGTCTCCCGCTGCGAAAGGAAGTTTGTTAGTAAGCGCGCCCTTCCCCAAAGGATCACAAAGAGGTGGGTACTTACGTTCAATTTTCTTCTTCATTCTTGGACATACAAAGAACCAGACGACGAGAGCACAGACAACAGCACTCCCCGCCGAAATTAGGAGGATACCCCAGAGAGGAAGTTTGTCAAAGCCCAGCACTAGGAAATAAAACAACGGATCTTGAAAACCCCAGGGCCACAGCCCCCTCTGTGTACGACTTGGGTGTGCAGAGCAACTCCACCTGCAATGCCCGGGCTGGCCGGCCCGCCAGCGAGCTTCCAGTTTAATGGGAAATCCACTGCTGACCACACGGAAACCAGGAGCTTAGCACACGTGGAGCCCCACCAGGGTACAATCTCCCCCATCAAAAGCTAATCTCTTTCACATGCTCAGACACTTTCCCTCCTCCCTCCCGCAGCCAAACCCGATTAGCGCCCGGTGTGCATTCTGCCTGAGCAGCACCAGGAATACTCGCACCCGCCTCGCACAGCCCCGTGTCCTGCCTTGCTGCAATGTCACAGAAAAACGCAGCCAGGCTGCTGCAGCAGGCAGTGCTGCCTCCCCTGGCACAATGGGCTGGGAAGCTGGGGGGAGAGCAAAGGCAGGACCTCGGCTGCTCCCACCGGAGAGCTGGGCTGCCCCCAGCACCTCTCCCAAGGTGATTTCTCTGCTAAAACCTTCCGAGAGGCACCCAAGGTGTTAAGTGACCTAGTTCCAAGCGCCCCCACATGCAGCGTGACTTCTAGCAGGCGCTTACACCTCACAGTCTGCTGCAACCTGTCAGGAGACGGAGTGCTCGTGATGGCTCAGCTCCTGCATGTCCTGCTGCAGCCAGCAGCCCTCACACCACCGTAACACACTCTGTTAACCTGTGAGCCCCGGGCAGCCTCCAACCACCTGGCTTGCCAAGGGCTATGAAGCCCACAGGGAGTGGCGTGAGGCTTCGCCCCACTCCTCCAGCCAGGCACTCAGGCTGAACACGAATCCACCCTGGGAGGCTGAGCTGTGAACCAACCCGGAGCAGCACTGCTGCTCAGCGAGCTCGGTGCCTCTCAGCCTCCTCCTCTTCCTCACCCATGCCTGCTGGGCTGGACACCACACCAGGCACACCAAGGGGAGGGAGCTGATGGCCCTCGCAAGCCTTCCAGGCACTGTTTACAGAGAAAACCCTCAAAAGCCTCAAAAAGCACTGCCTCCTGTCAGCCTCCAGCGACCTCTTCCACTGTTCCACAACAGGAAACCCACTCAGACTGAAAACAGCTCACGCCGAGTTACTCTGACTGATGGAAGTTATGATTTGGTATTTTTCCCCACCAGCCTGCCTTTGGGCTCTGCGGGTACGCCGCTCATTACGCCCGTGCCAAGCGGGCGGGCGACAGGGCTGTGCTTTTCCCGTCCTGCCCGGCTCTGTCCCCCCTACACAACAACCAAACAAACATTTCAATTTGGTGTTCCCAAAGGGCTTTCAAACTGCAGCGAACTCCTCTTCTCAGTACAGGTGCCAGCTGCAGTGCGCCAGCTCTTCTCGCCAGGAAGTCTCGGGGATAATTAGTTTATTCTTAGGGACCAGGTGAACAGAGAGGCCACGGGCTCCATGCCCGGCCTCCAGCCCTGCTCCTAGCCTCACTACCGGAGAGTGGGGAGCCCGAGGAGCCTCCCAGCAGCAGCTGGTACCTGAGTTTAGCACAGGTTAGAGAAGGAGAAGGGGAAGTCGCGTTATCTGCCAGTGCTGGGGAGTCTAAGGAGAAAGGTCTGTGGGGTTTAGTTTGGGCAGGCCTCTGGCTGGGAACTATCTAGTACAGAACTCAGCGCACGCTAGCCTGCCGCCTTCTGTAACCGGCACAGGCCAGCCGCCTTCTAGGAGAATTCAGCCCTGAAAAGCAAAAAGGGGTAAATCGTGCATTTAATGGAGGCTTTGTAAAGAATTCCAAAATTCAGGTTCAAGTATTCAGACGTGTACTTACAGGGCGCGCCGGTATACATGATGGAGAAGAGGTTGATCCCCACGGTACAGGCATAGAAGACAGGCAGAGCTCGCAAGCCGTTGGGGACGGGGTCTGCCTGCAAGACAAGGTCGGGAGCTGCAGGAACCCAGAGCCCAGGACCACCGGGGCCGTGCAGCATAGGAGTGGCCACCCCCAGCCGCATCGTGAGACTCCCCACACCTTCAGCCCTGCAACGTGCCCCCAGCCAGAACCAGGGGCTGCAGGGAGCCTCCCCACTGTGCCCCGCTCACACCGACCGGGGGGCACCTCCAGGCCCCCGACACCCCCTGCAAACACACGCAAGCTCTTGCAGCCCTTCCTCAGGCTCCAACCACACAGGATTTTTCACCTCACCGGGTGCTTTCAGACAAAACCATTTGTCAGACAAAGGTTTTGCCTCTCCAGCTGATCCAGGCTGCACAAGGAAGTCCACCACCCACAAGCAGCTTATTCGGCCTCATACCTGCGCAGAGAGGCCCTCGCCCCAGCAGCAGGAGCACTTAATCTCTACTGCTGCCCGGCAATCCAGGTCCCGTGCTGATGCAAGTGCACGGAGTGCTGCCGACCACGGCGAGGGGCCGCAAGCAGCCGGTTCCGTGCCAGAGCCACTCGACAACAGGAAGCACGGGGGGCAAGCACGGCTCTCAAAGGCCAGTTATGCAAGGTTACTCCGACAGCAGTGACGCCCGATTGTTTTAAAAGGTTGCCAGGCAGAAAACAGCAGCGATACGATCTTAACATCTCTTGAAGCAGAAGTAGTCAGATCCCAGCCCTAAACTCATTTAAGTCATTAAACTCAAATGCACAGAACAAACTGATTACACAACAATGCTGGAGTTGACTCCCCTGGACGGCTGGCTGAGTGTCCCTCACCAGCAGTGTCGCATGCTTCACAGAGGTTTGTCACCTCCAAAAGGTGACATTAAAGCTGCCACCTCCATTTCCAACATTTTGGGTGCCAATTTCCTTTTCCTGGACCTCCACACCCTTCAAACAGGGAAAGTTCGTTCTCAAGCCCCACCAGAGAGCCCCTGGGTTCACCTGGAGCCTCGCAGCCCCACAAAGAGGCTACTGCTACCTGACCAAGTTTTAAGGCAGAGAAGAACCTGGAATTATTTGCCTGAGGAGCTTCAGCTGCAGGTTTCACCCCAGGCTTGGACTTTAGCTCCCAGGCCAGGCACTGCACTCACAGTGACCAGGAAGAGGACACCGGGATTCCCTGAGCTCTGTACTCAGGGTGCGCTGCCCCGAGCACAGCCCCTGCACCCCCGAAGCAGCTTTAGACCTGCTGCTCACAGGTGGCTTGGGATGGAAATGCTGCTCCTACGTACGGGAAGCGGCAGTTCCTCTGTAGGCTAATGCCAGAGCAGATCACACAAGCTGAAGGAAGTGCAAATTGGGACGGCCACAAGTCGTGCCTCCTGGCATACAGCAGCACCCAGAGAGGTGCAAGAACCTTGCCCGGCTTCAGAAAAATAAAACCAGCAGAAACTGCTCTGCTTCGCGGTGATACGGAACAGCCTGAAGGTGTGGGCTGCCCAGCCAGCCTCTCATGGGGGAAAGCGCACTTTCCACAGCACCAGGGACAATTCTGTCCCTTCTGGCTTCAAAACAAAGCCATTGCTGTCAGTTGTTGCCTTCATCTGCAGCATGGCTCACCCTCGCACCATGAGTCAAGGAAAATCCTGACAAGAAGCTCTGATGTTATCAATTCCAGGCTGCTTTGCTACTTGGAAGCTGCAGCTGGTTCTCCTCCAGCCAGGCAAGGGACACTGCCAGCCCAGATGTTTTGGAGGAGGTAAGTGAAGCCTCCTTATCTCCTGGGCTCCACTTCACAGAAGTGCAGCTCTCGTCTTCCCCTAGGTCCCTTCAGCTGCTCCTGGACGGGTGCCCACTCAAGACTCACCACAAGCACACATCCAAACCCATGCACCTGCAGAACTTCTGATGCACATAATCCAACCAGACCCACTAACGGGCACGCTGGGAGCCCCCAGCAGCCTCAGGCTGTCACAACACACAGCTGGACCATCCTTACCTTATGAAGAATGAACCTACGGACAAGGAAGAACAGGATAGCAGACATGATGCCAGACAGGAGGGGTGAGATGAACCAGGACAACACTAGGAGAGAAGAGGTGTGATTAGAACCACACTGCTGGGAGGGGAAGCCCTGGGCACGCAGGGTGGCAGCATGTGCTGGTGCTGCACACAGAGGCGGTCGCACTGTGCCCAGAGCCATGGCCTCGCTGCACTTACCGATTTTTAGCAGCTCAGACCACTTGACACCTTCCTGCCCTTTGGCCACCAAGGAAAAGCCAATCGTTGCTCCAACAATACAATGAGTACCCGAAATGGGAAGCTTCAAGAACGAAGCCACAAGCTGCCACACGGCTGATCCTGAAGGGCAAGAACAAGGCCGGTAAGGGAGCCATCGGCACGGGGCAGCACGGCACGGCATGGCACGCGGGCACTCACCGAACATGGCGCTGATGGAGCCGGCCATGAGCAGCTCCTGCGTGGAGTTGTACATCTCCACGTCGATCAGCCCCTTGCGGATGGTCTCGCTGACCTTGGCCCCCAGCAGGACGGAGCCCACAGTCTCAAAGATGCTGGCCAAGATGCACGCCTGCCGGAGCGTCACCACGCCCGAGCCCACCGCGGTCCCGAAGGAGTTGGCCACGTCGTTGGCACCCACGGAGAAGGCCAGGACGAAGGCGATGATGAAGCCCAGCACCAGCATCCAGAGGAAGCCGGTCAGCGGAGCCGGCACCGCGCCGCTCTCCGCCAGCGCCGTGACACCGGTGGGGACCGAATCCATGGCTGCTGCCAGTGGTTTGGGGACGGTCGGGGAGGGGCGGGGGGCTCGGGGCCGGGAAGGGGATGTAAACAGAGCGTGAGGTACGGAGGTGCGACAATAAATAAGGTACAAAATTAAATAGGCTGCGGGCGGGACGCGGGGCCGCTGCTATAGGGCGCGGGCGGCGGCGGCTGCGGGGCGGCCGGGGGCGGTCAGGGCCGGGCCGGGCTCCATGGCGAGGGCGGGCGGAGGGGCGGCCTCTTCATCCTGCGGACAGCGGGCGCTGAGCGGGCGGCACCGCGCGGCCACAACGGCCGCTCCCGCCCCGAAAAGCCCCGAAACCAACCGGAATCGCCCCAAAACCCCTCCCAGGTCCTCCCAGGTCCCCCCAAATCCCTCCAAAACCCTCCCGAGCCCCGCCCGCGGCCGCCCTCCCCGCCCCGCTCACCGACAGCGCCCAGGGGGCCGGGACGGGGCCGGTTCCGGGAGCACCGGGACGCGGGCACCGGACGCGGGCTGCGGACGCGCTCGGCTCGGCCCAGCCCCGCCGCCTCCTGCTCCTTTTATAGCCTCCCTGCCACGTGACCGCCGCGATCCCCGGCCCCGCCCCGTGACGTCCGGAGCCGCCCGGCGCTCCCATTCGCCCGCTGGCCGCCGGGAGGGCGGGGCCGAGCCGCTATTGGCTGCCGGCAGCTCAACGGCCGGGACCTGCTCGCGGACGTCTTGGCGCGCCTCTAGGCGGGCAGCGCGCGCCGGCTCCACGTGGGCGCCGCCCGGTTCTGGCGCGGCCCCGACCCGGCACCGGCACCGGCACCGGGCGCGATCCGGGACCCGGGACCCGGGCACGGCACCGGGCACAGCCCCGGGCTTGCCCCAGCTCCGCCCGGCACCGCCGTGAGGCTCCCGTGCACGGAGCCCGCCGGGCACCAGCCCCCGGCCGCCCCGGGCCCGCCGTGTCCCCCCCCCCCCCCCGGTGCTGGCTGTGGCCGCCCCCAGGAGCCCCCCGGGGTGCCCGGGGCTGGCCCCAAACCCCCCACCCGCTGCTTTGCCGTGGGGCTCTGTGTGTGTGTGCACGTCCTTGCACGCCGCTGTTGCACGCCTCCTGCTTCCTCGTGCACGGGGACACGTGCGTGTGCGCTGCCCCGTTGCTCGGTGCCCCCCCTCGAGGCCGTGCCCGGTGCCCCGCGGCTGCCCAGCCCTTCCCTTGTTCGGGTGACCCTTGCCCGGCAGGAACTGCAGCCCAGCGGGCAGAGCAGGCCAGGGGCAGCGGGTCAGCGTGGCGCAGGAAGCGGGGGTGTCCGGCCGTGGCGCTGGCTGGGAGCCCACCCGTGCCCAGCACTTGGCTTGTGCGTGGCCCGGGGTATGGGTCAGTGGCTCGGGGCTGGGCCGTCGCGAGCCGTCGCCTCGTGGGGCCACCTCTGACGTGGGCCCGTGGCTGGCACCTGCTGGGGGAAGTGGCCTGGGTGCCCCCGCCCCGCTGACCCTGCGTCACGGGGCCAGAGTCCGGCCCGTGTCCCTGCTGGCCCTGTGTCCCTGCCGGCCCCGTGTCCCCGGCCACGTGCAGCACCGGGCGCATGCAGCCATGCCGCAGCCCTGGGCGGGCTTGGGGGCAAGGGGAGATGGGTGCTGGGGTCTCCTTACCTCTCCTGGCTCCCCCCCGTGGTGGCAGGGGACAACCCCGCACCCTGACCCCATCCCTGTCCCCCATGGTCTCCCTTTTGTCCCAGGTGAGCATCTGCTGGAGAATCAGGTGGGAGCCCCTGGATGATGCTGTGGGGACCCAGGACTCGGGGCTCCCAATCCCATTTCCTCCTGGAAACGATTACCAAGCACATGGCGAAGAAAAACCCGATGAGGAGTGGGCAGTGTGGACTTCCAACAGGGACACTGAGCTTAGCCAGCCTGACAGCCCGCACAGCGAGGTGGCTGGCTGGGTGGAAGAGGAGGGCAGCGGGTGTTGTTCCCCTCCACTTTAGCAAGGTTTTGACGCTGCTGGCCATAACATCCCCATACACAAAGTGACGAGGCACTGGTTAGGTAGGCGGGCAGCGAGGTGGAAGGAAAACTGTCTGAACTGCCGGGGTTGGTGGCACAAAGTGCAGCTGGAGTGCGTACTGTCCAACGCCTTCATTACTGACCTGGGCACGGGGCAGGTGCACCCTCAGCAGCTTTGCTGATGACAGAGGATGGGGAGGAGCGGCTGACGCACCAGAGGGCTGTGCTGCCATCCAGAGGAACTGCAGTGGCCTGGAGAAATGGGCTGTGAAGAACCTCCTGACCTTCTGCGGGGGGATGCCGGGCCATGCACCCAGGGAAGGAATGGCCCCAGAGTCATTTCGGTTGGATTTGGCTAGAAAGCAGCTCTGCGGTGAAGGACATGGGGTCCTGCTGGGCACCAAGCTGACCGTGAGCGATGTGCCTCGTGGCAAAGGAGGCCATCGGCCTCCTGGGCTGCGGTGGGAGAAGCACTGCAGCAGCTTCCCCTCCGCTCGGCACCGCTGAGCCCACATCACCAGCGCTGGGTCCAGCTCCAGGCTCCCTGGGACAAGACACGGCTGTATCAGAGGGCTCTGACCGAGGGGGCTCCTTACAGAGGGGGAGAGGCCCTGGCTTGGGTTTTGGGGTAGGAAGGTCCCCCCAAAATCAAGCTGCTCCCAGCCTGGCTCGTGGCTATCCCCGGCCCCGTGGAGGGAGGAGACATGCTCCCACTTCTCCAGACCTCCACCAAACCGTTATGTTGCCGTCAGCTTATTCGGAGGGTGGGGACAAGGTGCGGTGGCTTGGTGGGGGACCTGCCTGGACACAGGGTGGAACAGGGTGTAGAGGCAGGTATGTGACCTCCTGAGCACCCAGAGCAACCATGGATGGTTTGGGGCTGCATCCAGTCACCCTAACGGGCTCACAGTGTGCCAAACCTGTTGGGGAAGGGGTAACAGAGAGAAACAGGCACGTCTGCCTGCACTCACCTTCCCTAGATACCACAGGACCCCTGATTTGGAGTTAACAGTGGGTGTTAAATCCACTTCCACGCTGGTGCTAGGGGTAGAATGGGGAATGGTAAACTCTGTTCTGTTTCAGTAAGACAACCCGTGAAGTCAGTGTACCGACACCTGTACCGGTGGCTGTACCCACAGCAATATCCCCAGGTTATGGCCCAGGGCCGCAGGACAGGGCTCCGCAGCAGCACGGGGACAACCAAGCAGGGCAAGAGAAGGGCAGCGCCTGCAGGTCCAGCCAGGGCCGTGCAGGGCTACCTGGGACCCACAGCAGGTCTGCCCTACAGCTCCCCTTCGGAGCAGCAGGGCCGTGAGACCCAGCACGCTGGGTTTGCAGCCTTGCAGCAGCACTGGCTTCTGCTCCAGGAGCGCAGCCCGGGACATAAAACAGATGCCTGAACGTGGACATTAATGCCACTTAAGGCACTGGAGCAGAGAGAGCGGCTGGGAAGCTACCTGTGAGTCACCGTTCCAGATCGTGCCCATGTCACGTACAAAATCATGGCTCTGTCTCCCTGCCCCATAAAACACGGTGAGTCTGTAAATCCCGAGCTCGAGGCACTGGTATAGTTTGCTTTTCCAAGGCCACGGTCTGCTGGGTGTGATTTGCTGAGCTTTCCCCTGAAACCCTCCTGGGCATGGGGCATTCCCACATTGCAGCGCGATTCGGGAAGAGGAGCTGGGGAGTGAGGGGCTCACAGAAATGCCCGGGCTTAGGGAGCAGAGGTGCCTGAAATGTGCTCGGGGTGGCCCAGCAGAACTGAATGGGGTCACGGTGCTGCTGAGCTGCTCTGCAGAGCTGCTACCAACCGCTCTTTCACCTGGAGCAGCTCAGGGACCCTTTTTCTCCTCATCCTGGTGAAGCAGCCCCCAGCTCCAGGCCCCTTCTGCCCATCTGGAAAAAACAAAAGAGCCAGCGGGGAACAGCCAGAGGCTGTGGCTGGTTAAAAGGAAAACCCAGATAGCCAACATGGGAGTTTCAGGTGGTCCCTGGAGACCCAGCGATGTCAGCCTGCCTCTGGCAGGACCCCCTGCCCTTCCCTCCCCGTCCCCTGCTCATCTCCAGGGCTGACCCTCTCCCCCAGGCTCTCCCCAGCCAGAGCCAGCTGCCCCTCAGGGGACCCAGCACGGCCACCCGAGCACCTCCAGCTCCTTTACCAGCCAGGAGCTCGGGGCCAGCACCTGCTGTGACGCATGTGGTAACCATCGGTGCCGGGACTTCTGCCAGGACAAGGCACCTGCAGAGCCTGGCCCCGCAGCCAGGACTCTGAGCAGCCACCTGGAGCCATACGGGACAATCAGTCCCTGCTGAGTTCTGCCCCTTCTGCTCCCAAATATCTCCACACTGGGTTTTCTCTGGTTGTTTTAAAATGGCAATCCAAGCATGTGGCGCTCAGCGAAGTCCCAAATCCAAACAGCCTCCTCCAGCTGCTCAGCAGCCTAGGGAAGAAACGCCTTTGTGGTGTGGGCCCATCCTTCACGTGACCTGTCTCTGAATTTGCCTCCCAGCCCTCGCCATGTGTTCCTGGACTTGGTGCCCTCTCCCGTTGGGAGCGCAGATGCAAAGCAGACCGTGCCCTCCAGGCAAGCTCATGTCCCCTCTGCCCTCCCAGCCCCAGGCATGCCCCAGTGCCCGCCCTGCTTGCTCACATCCCCAAGCACCCATGTCCTATTCCTTTGTGCTCACATCCCATTTATTCTGCAGCCTGGAGCACTCACATTTCCTCCTCTCTTGGGCTGCTCCGAGTCCCTTCCTGCTCTCTCCGCACACTTACACCTCCTCCATTCCCCTTGTGTGAGCAAAGACACTTTGCTTGCCACCGTACGTGCTCAGATCCCTTCCCCTGGGTTCCTCAATTCCCCTCCCAGCACACCCACACCCTAATGTGAGCTGCACTTGCGTGGCCACCCCAAGGGCTGCTGCTGGGCCTCCCTTGCCTGTCCTTGCCCAAACTCTCCCTTTGGCCCCCTGCTGCCCTCTCCAACACCGGACAAGCTTCAGGCCTCGGCTGGGGGCTGCCAGGCACCAGTGTTGGAGGTGCCCGGGGCAGCCCTGTGCCAGGGAAAGCCTCCAGAGCCTCCATTCCATGCCCACACCACCCAGCACTAGAGAAGCCACCACGAACTCTCTGCCCTGGCCACAGAAACCTGCAGCGAGGAGCAGTCCCCGGCAGGGATGCTGGGGCTGGGAGCCAGGAGCTGCCTCGGCAGCCTGCAAGGCACCACCTGGGTGCCACTCGCGGCACCAAAGTCGGGGCTATTTGCCCAGCGAGGGCTATTTGCAGAGCAGGAACAAGGCAGGCAAATCCCACGGCGGTTCCAGTCCAGGGGTGTGAATACCGGCGATGCTGCCGAAGAGCCCGGGAGCCCTCTAGTGATTGTACAGCCAGCTCTGCAGCGCCTGGCTCTGAGGCCACTTTCTCCACCCTGTCAAAATTCAAGGCTCCATCCCTTGCCCACTGAAGCTGACAGACGTTTTCATTTCTTCTTTCGGATGTTTTTTATGCCACCATGCTTGGGAGACTAGACCTACTTCTTCGCATTAAAAACAACAAGAACACAGACTTCTAAACCATGTTTCATGGGTGCTGAAGGCAGCTGCAGGAGGGGATCACTGTATGTGCTTCCCGCGACACATCTCCTCCTCTGTCCTCTGGCTTTTCCTATCTGCTCCTCCCTTACGGCCACGTGGGCAGCAGGCGTGAAGGAGCAGGGTCATGGAATCGGTCGGGTTGGAGAGGGCTCTAGGATCATCCAGTCCAACCCTAACCCCACTACTGACAAATCCGCCACTAAACCATGCTGCTAAGCTCTACAAATCCACGTTTCTTGAAGACCCCCAGGAATGGTGACTCAAGCACCGCCCCGG
This sequence comes from Somateria mollissima, assembly GCA_951411735.1. Classification (NCBI taxonomy): domain Eukaryota; kingdom Metazoa; phylum Chordata; class Aves; order Anseriformes; family Anatidae; genus Somateria; species Somateria mollissima. The sequence continues at coordinate 4,692,317 of OX598329.1, forward strand.
GCAGCCCATCCCAATGCCACGCAGCCCTTTTAGTAAAGAAATTTCTCCTAATACCCGATCGAAACCTCTCCTGGTTCAACTCGAGGCTGTTTCCCCTCATCCTATCCCCTGGAGCAGAGCCCGATCCCCACCTCGCTCCAACCTCCCGTGAGGTCCCTGTAACCCACACGGAGGTCTTCCCCGAGCCTTCTTTCCTCCAAGCTCAACACCCACGGCTCCCAGGCCGCTCCTCACGAGCCTGGCCACTCAAACAGGGGAGATTTCCTTCCCGATTCCTGATGTAGACCTGCCCAGTCTGCATTTAAAGCTGCCCCCCTTGCCCTGGTACTCTCTCAGAGGCCCCTTTGCAGGATGCAATGAGGTTTTCCCCAAAGCCTTCCCCCGTCAGCCTGCTGTCCCTGCTCCTCCTGGGGCAGCCCGGGGTGCGGTTGGCTTTCTGGACTGCAGGTGGACGTGCTGGCACATCATGGGATCATTAAGGCTGGAAAAGACCTCCAGGATCATCTGGCCCAACCATCCCCCTACCACCGTCACCCACTAAGCCATGTCCCTAAGCACCACGTCCAACCTTTCCTTGAACACCCCCAGGGATGGTGACTCCACTGATTTGTGGAAGAACTCTACAACTCAAAGCAAATGAGTTATAAAGTAGTTTTGTGGCTTATTTCGGCACCAGGCACATGTGGGATAGCTCCCAAAGGCATGCGCACCCCAATGCAGCAACTTGCCATGGTTATATGCAGTAAAGAGTTACATATGCGTGAAGTTTCCCAGTACTTCTATACATATGCATAACCTATCCCTGCTTCGTATTAAAATTAGTTCCAAGAAGTCATTTCCATAAATTCCTCCTGTCTGCGCTTGCGCAGTGCCTTCTGGTGGTGGTCGCCGGGGATCATGGGGATGAAGGCTGATAACTCTTCTTCATCACCACTAGTTGACCTCCTGCCTTTGTGTAGACTCAGCTGCTCCTTGGCTCTTGTCCAAACCACAAGGTTGGTCTCAGCTGTTTTTTGAGACAGGTTCCCCATTTTTATCAGGAACCATCCTTTGTGAGGGGCCCCAAGGCTCCTTGTTTCAGTTAATTTGAACAGTAGTAAGCAAAGACACTCAGCAACATCTATTTTTAATGTGGTTAAGCAAGCCCCCATTCTTCTATACCTGGCTTCACCACCACCTCCCTGGGCAACCCATTACAATGCCTGACTGCTCTCTCTGAGAAGAAATGTCTCCCAGTTTCCAACCTAAACCTCACCTGGCACAACTCAAGGCCATTCCCTCTAGTCCTATCACTAGTTATCTGCAAGAAACAGCTGACTCCCAGGTCCCCACAGCTTCCTTTCAGGTAGTTGCAGAGAGCAATGAGGTCTCCCCTGAGCCTCCTCTTCTCCAGACCAAACAAGCCCAGTGCCCTCAGCTGCTCCTCACAGGACTTGTGGTTCAGACCCCTCACCAGCTTCGTAGCCCTTCTCTGGACATGCTCCAGGGCCTCGATGTCCTTCTTTTAGTGAGGGGCCCAGAACTGAACGCAGCACTCGAGGTGCGGCCTCACCAGAGTGAGATGGGGAAGATGCTAAAACCTATCTGAATTAGTATTTAGCTACATATATGGTAAAATATCCTAATTATTGGGGATATGGATGAGAACCTAAAAATATCCTAATTATAGGGCTGTAGATGAGAAGCAGATGTAAAAAGAAGATATCGTTCAAGGCCAACAGAGGAGGGAAGAACGAACATCTCGTTAGGAAAGTATGAACAACTTGTTGGCAGGAAACAAGGCAAAGATAAGCAAAAAAGGCCTAAACTGTCCAACAGAAGGTCAAAGTCCACAAAGGTAAAGAAAGTTTAACCTCCTCTTCCTCATTGCCTTCATCCTGAAAGACCGCTGCCCATGACCACCATGACACTGCGCAGGCGCAACCAGAAGGAGCTAAGGGCGGGGAGCATGGAAATGAGTACTTGGAAGAGGTCCGCCTTTTCGGGGAAAATAATGAATATGTATTAGTGCTCATGTAATATATAACAGTATTTGTGTATAAAATTGTGAGAGACGACCAGGCAGGCACGCACTTTTTGAGGGAAGCTATTCCCAGTGTGCCCAGTGCACCGCAATGAAGTATACCTACTTTACAACCCTATGGTTATGGAGTCTTTCCTGCGCATCAAGAGCAGGACACAAGGGGAGTATTGTCGAGTTTGGCATCTACAAGAATCATCCCGAGTCCTGCTGTGAGCAGAGCTGCTCTCAATTCACTCACCCCGATGCCTGTGCTGATGGCTGGGATTGCCCTGACCCAGTGCAGCACCTTGCACTTGGCCTTGTTGAACCTCACACAGTCCATGTGTGCCCACCTCTCAGGCCTCTCCGGGTCCCTCTGGACGGCAATGTTGTGTTTCCAAAGTGAGTTTTTCTACTTCTCTCTGCCAACCGAGTGAGGCACTGCTGTGCTGGGGACGCTCTCCAGGACTAACCCCTTCCAAGGAATGGTTCCCAAGGAACACCATGCTTGCTCTGTCTGTTTTGTGACAGAGGTGTCTTCACGGGCAGTCTCATGGAACAGTGGTGGTGGTGAACTTTCACAGCATATGCTTGAAATGCAAAGGAACAAACACCTCCACAATGTTGCCCTCATTACTAATCAAGTGCAAAACGTTTGGGCAGCACCAGGAGTGTATGCTATCACCAAAAAGGTAACCAATAGCTGTGCAGCCAGTCATTTAGGTTATGAGACCCACCTGTGAATTAGGAACCATCTGTGGGCCTAATTCCCTTTTCAAAGACTACAGATAGACCATGCAGATATGCTGACAGAAAATGGTTAAAAAAATCTACTGGTAATAGCAGATCAGTCGTCTGGATGGGTGTCTGGATGTCTGCAGTTTTCCCTGCAAGAAAGGCCAGTGTAAAATGGGGTAGCTAAGGCTCTGTTAAATGATATAATTCCAATATATGAAGTCTCACAAATGATCGAATCAGAGGGACTCATTTTATGGCCAGCCTCATAAAACAACTTTATAAAATCTTAGGACTTACACACTCCCTATCACCCACCTCAAAATGTTGGAGTGAATGAATCAGACATTAAAAGAGAAAAATAGCAAAATTACGTATCCATACAGGATTAAGGTGGCCAGAAGCCCTGAACTTAGCCCTATGGGATGTCTGGAATGCCCAAGGCAAACCCAAGGGCTAATACCAGCCAAATTCTCTTTGTTAGACATTTGGCTATACCAGGAACTTTTATCCCAGCTAAGCCCAGCCTGTTGGACGGAGATGAATGAGTAACCCAATACATAATGTAGTTGCCAAAGCTGAAAACAGTCATAAATATGCACAATGGTATCAGCTGGTACCACCCGGATTATAGGTGCATGACATACAGCCAGGGAATGAGGTAGTAATTAAAATATTTTCACAGAAAACCAAGGTAGACCCAAAATGGGAAGGACCATGTATGGTCAATGATTTACACAAATTATTAGAGCATATATGAGATAATGGATAGAAAATCTTTATCACCGTCCATCATGATACAAAGGAAATACACCATGTTCTGGAGAGGGTTAAGAAAGATGGTGGATACCACTGGTAGGAAGTACTGTTGGGATGGTCTTCCACTACTACTGGGGTTTGAAATCTTATGTTACATCCAATCCTTGTATTAATTATAATATTCTTAGTGTGCTTGCTTCCTATTATCCTCTGTGCAAGTGTGTGGAGATTATACATAAACACACAGAGGCAGAGTGAACGTTTGAAATGTATGTATTGTAGAATGCAGGGATGCTCATAAAAACAAAGGGAGGACACTATAAGAGAAACAAGGTGCTGGTATGTAAGGAATTTGAGTCTAGAGGAGGGCTACAAAGATGATCAGTGGGTTGGAGCACCTCTCCTATGAAGAAAGGGTGAGAGAGCTGGCCATGTTCAGCCTGGAGAAGGCTCCAGGGAGACCTCATTGTGAGCTTTCAGTACTTAAAGGGGTCTTATAAAAGGGATAGAGAAGGATTCTTTACTCAGGTAGATAATGATAGGACAAGGGGGAATGGTCTTAAATGTTGCAGGAAGAACGTCCGAAAACACGACAGACACTAGTATAGTCAGATCATGCTCTCCCTTTATTACCCAAATAGCCTGACTTTTATAGTAAACTTAACAGGGGTGGATAGTGTCTCACACAAGATTATCTGCAGCCAGATGGTGTTGCTGGTGCCTCCTCCCCCTACAGGAAGGCAAAGCACCAGCCCTGCTCGGACACACTAGAGGAACCAGGCACACTCTTGCTGTGAGCCCTGAATGGGTTTTGCTCTTTCTGTTCTGCTCTTCCCCAGCCGTCTCCGTCCACCTCTAAAACTTTGCCCAGATGGCTGGCAGGGCTTGATGGCTGCAACAGAGGGACAACGTTGCTCTCACCTGCTGGCTCAGGCCCCTCCTGACCTAGGCCTGCCCCACCCCTCACACCCATGGTTCCTTTTGTTCCCACATCCCTCAGGTTAGAAGCCCTAAGCATTCACTTGGAGTTGTAGAGAGGTACCTGGAGCCAGGGGTAAGACAGGGAGATGCCCAGGCCAGGAGAAATTGTAGGATGCATGCAGCCCCTGATCTGTGCCAGGGACAGGGTCCTTGGCCCAATGCTGTCCTGCTGCCACTGAACCAGGACATGGCAGGAGCTGTGCGCACTTACTGTTGCAGTGAGGTCTTCACTGGTATATGCTTTGGCTCCTTTCCCCACACCTCCCTCCTCTCCTGGAGCTCTCTGTCATACTCTCTTCTTATGGTGTAGGATGGAGGAGGGGACCAGTAGGATTTCTGGAGAGAGAGCGAGGCTTATCAAGCAGCGGGCAAATGAGTGTGCCCAGAAGCACCAGCCCAGTGAGGGACTGCATCAGGGACACTGCAGATGTGCCAGGGGATTTTGGAGAATCACCGCTGCAAGTCCCCATGGAGGTGCCAAGGTCAGAGCAGGGGCTCACTGCACTTCCCAAGTGGCACAGCTGAGACGCAGCAGTTATCTGCTGGGGACCTCATTTTCTTTTTTATAAACTTCTTACCAGGTAATCGTTGTTCTCCTTTTTGGCTATTTTAGCAACCTCCAGCTTCCATGCAGCACGTGCTCTCTGTTATGCAATGAGGGAAAGAAAAAAAAAAAAAAAGAATGTATTTTGGCTTGAGGGGCCAGCAAAGGAACGATCCCTGCACAGCACAGCACAGGAGGCACCTGGGGATTGTGCAGCCTTTCTCCGGACACAGCCTAGTCTGCTCCTCCAAGCGCAAGAGCATTGAAGGCTTCATCTTTCAAGCACTGAAGCCAAAGGAACAAACTTGTTTCTTTTTATGTCGGGGTGGCTGGTGAAGTCCAGAGGTTTTGGTTACAAATCAGACTTAAAAACCTCACCGTACTAGGAGGGGCAAACCAGTACATCACACCTGTAGCAGAACAGGCGAGCACAAAGAGCTGCCCTGTGCCCAGCTCTCCCATGCAGGCAGCCACCTGGGGCTGGGATAGCTGTTGCCTGGGAGAGCTGCTGCTCCAATGCCAGGGCTGGCAGCCTTGGTGGAGCCTCCCCATGTTCAAGGTAGGAAGGAGAGGGCTGGGTTTGTCTGCTAATTGACAAATTGTCCACTGAGTCTGGTATTGACCAATTCTCTCTCCTGGACAGGAGCAGAGGAGACTCAGAGACAGCAGTGAGTTGCCCCCCGGGTTTTGGGGAAACAACTCAGCAGCCCTGCAAGGAGACAGAAATGCCAGTCCTCTGTGTGGCTGAGGTCACTGCCAGTACCTGGGCGTGCAGCGCTGCCATCCTGGCCTGCCAGGCCTGCAGTTCTGCCCACTCAGCCCTTGCTTGCTCTTCCTTCTGCTTCAGCAGGGCTGCCCGCAGACTTTGTTCCTCTTGCTGCATGCACAGGTAGCAGACCTCCTGGGGGGCCACAGACACACACAACAGACAGAATTAATCTCAGGACTTGGGGGGCTCCTGTGCCTCGTACTGAGCATCCGTCTCCTAATGCCATTAGCGAAAAATCCCCTGCTCTGAACAAGGCACAACAGGGAGTGTCTTCTTCCTTTCCATGCACACCTAACTGTTCCCCTTTGGTCCTAAGACCTTCTAGCAAGACAAAACTTCACTCAGTGCAACTTGTACCCACTGCCCCTTGTCTTCTCCATGTTTGCCCTTGTGAAAGGAGAGCTTCTGTTGGCTTTGTAGCCACCTTTTAAATACTGGAATACTGTGATGAGGTCCCCCCAAGCCTTCACTTCTCCAGGGTGAAATGGAGTTGGACTTGATGATCCTTATGGGTCCCTTCCAACGCGGGATATTCTATGATTCTATGAAAAGACCCAGATTCCTCAGTCAAAGACCCAGGTTCCTCAGTCTCTCCTCACAGGGCCGATTCTCCAGCCCATTGATCATCTCCGTGACCCTCCTTTGGACTCTCTCCAGTCTCTTGGGCACGACCATCAGTGCTTCTCCACTCCTCAATGCAATGCAGAACTGACATGGGGCAAGATCATGTACCTGTCCTACTCTCTGATGGCCTTTGCAGGCAGGGATTTCAGTTTTCCTCCTGACGTGGTGCGTCATTTTGTTCATGCCCTCCTTTGAATAGTCCTTCTCAGTGGCTGGTAGCACACTAAAAATACAAAGTGGGTAGTGTTGGGACTCCACCAAATACACTTGCATCTACTTTGCGAGCCCGTGCCTCTGCAGTAGAAGATGGTTGTTCAGCAGAGCTGTATAACCAACGATTTGTGTTCTCAAAGACAGAGAAAGAGGTGCTCCGGACTAAGCCCTCTCTGAGTGGGACAAAGAGAAAGACAGCATCATCTGAGATGATGGTCTTGTGCAAAGGCCCCAGCTGACAGTGACTTGAAAGACGTCACACTGCTTGAGCACTTGAAAGCGGTCACGCTGCTGTGCTTAGGGTTGCAGGGACAGTGTGAAAGGAGACGGGGACATAGGGAGAAAAGCAGAACTGCCAGTTATCTCCTGCAGGAAAACTTCCATGCCCTTTGCCCAGCAGTGTAGCTGACACAAACATCTCCTTGCCACCACGACTAGGGCACACCAGTGCCCACTGCGTCTCTCCATCTCTCTCACCTCTCAGAGGGCTTGTCTCCTGCAGCTTGCTCTCCCTGTCCGTCCTCTAGTTTCAGCATAGGAAGCGTCACCGGGGAAAGCCTCCTTCGGGGCAGCAGGGGCTTCTTGGGAAGATGCCCTTGAAGCAAGACGTGAGAAAGGCCTTCAGACCTGCAGGCCAAAGCCACGTCCTTGGGGCAGCTCAGACCCGAGGTGCATGCCGAGCTGCTGGATACCACTAGGATGCTTTCTGTGGCAGCAACCCTAATGGTCCTGGAGTCACATTTTGTTGTGGGGTGGAGGCCCCTGAGAACCCTTTATCTCATCCAACTCTGCAGGTCCAGAGAGCAACTCTCACCCCTGGGTTTTCTTTGTCCAGTATTTTTTTCCCTAGGATATCTCCTGAGGAGCAGGGCCTGCCAGGGAATGCTGGAGAGACCTCACAGAGACTTGGTGGGGCAGATGGCATTAGGGAAGGGGAAGAAAGTTCCACCCATCTAATACCACCCGCCTCGACCTTCCCTCAAGGCAGAAGGTATTTGCAGTGAGGACGGACAGCCCGCCTTCCTTCCTCCCCCCAGCACAAGCCCACCCCTCACACAGAGCTTGGCGAGTCACAGTAGGGCACGGGGTGCCGCGGGGACGTCCCTCAGCAGAGCAACTGCAGCATGGGGCATGGTGCTGGGCCAGGGTCCCCCTCCACAGTGAGCCCTGAAGATGGACCCTCTGAGGCAAACCCAGCCATGTGAGAGACATTTTGCTGTCCCAGCAACCACACATAGCCCTGGCTGCCTCTGCCCACACTAAGGCATGAGGGAAACCCACAAGCCTGTGCTGGGGCCCATCTGCTACCTCTCCATCTTTCTCACCCTCCTTACCTATGCCTTCTTTTCCACCGGGGTGTTGGAGCAGCCCCGAGGTGGCAGATGGTGCTTGGTAGAGCTCAGACCTGGGAACAAGACAGGCACAAAGCTGAAGCTGACGCGATGCAGGGGTCTTACCGAGCCATGCTATGCTGGGCCCTCCAGCAGGAAACGCGCACACATCCTCCCAAGTTAATGGAGGTGATGTGGCCGACACAAACATCTCCCTGTCACCACAACCAGGGCACACCAGTGCCCGCTGTGTCTCTCCATCTCTCTCACCTCTCAGGGGGCTTGTCTCCTGCAGCTTGCTCTCCCCGTCCATCCTCTGGTTTCAGCACAGGAAGCATCATGGGGGAAAGCCTCCTTCGGGGCAGCAGGGGCTTACTGGGAAGATGTACTTGAAGCAAGAGAAGAGAAAGGCCTTCAGACCTCCAGGCCAAAGCCACGTCTTTGGGGCAGCTCAGACCAGAGGCGCCTGTGGAACTGCTGGGTACTGTTGGGATGCTTTCTGTGGCAGTGACCCTGATGGAGTCACATTTCCTAGGAGGCTCTCAGTCCTGTGACAGTGCTCAAGTGAAAGAGCACTCTGCAAGAGGCAAGATCTGCTCAGGAATGGGGTGGCGTGGGGAAGTGTCCTTCTGCAGAGGAGCTGCAACTTGGGGTAGTGGGCATGCTTTGGGTAGTCTGGGCTTGCGTTACCTTCACTCGCTCTCTCCTTAGCCAGGTCTTCTGCCAAGACTTCCTGTTTTTCAGCCTCAGACTTTGTCTTCAGGCTGGCTAACAGCGCGCTAAACTCATTGCTGGATGGACAGAAGGTGAGAAGGAATTAGGCTGACCCCCGTGTCTCACAAAACACTGCTGTACACCTGCAGTCTGGCTGGCAAACACCAGCCCTTCTGAGATGTGCTAATAGCCTTTCAGAGCTAATATAGATGGCATGTCCAAGAGAAATCTCCCGCTCCCATGACTACCAGACCATGCCATTGCCCTTATCTGCTTTCCCAAGAGCCTCACTTGTCCACAGTCTTCCTTGGACTGTCCTGTTGCCCTTTCTTGTCCTTCGCCGCTTTCAGGCTGCTCAGTGGACGTTTCTTTTGGTGGCGGAGATGCTTAGCCTGAGGGCTGCCTGCCCCTGGGAAAGAAGACACCTCTTCAGAACAGCGTCTTTGTGACCACATGGACAAGAGGAGGTGCAGACCTGCTCAGTCCTTACTCGGACAGTCCTTACTTTCTTTCTCACTGTCTCGCTCAGTGGAGGAAAGCTCTCCAGCTTTTCTGCCAGGGGGTAGCTTGATCTTAAACCTAGAAAGAAGAAGACATGAGCTGGAAGAAAGGGCTCCACCTCCCCTGAGCAGGCAGTGACAGTGATAGCTGGCAGTCACTAGAGGGCCTCCAGATTGCTAAAGCAGTGTGTCCAGACTATTTACCACCTTGGAGGGCTCTCACTGGGTGGCACAGACTGGAGCCCCTCGACCTCCAGCAGTGCCTCCATGCTGCAAGCTCTTGATGTGTGCAGAGCCAGCTCTGCCCCTTGTGCCATCATGGGACCTGCTCAGCTGGGCTCGTCCCAGTGCAGAGCTCTGCAGGGCCCCACTGGACCACAGAGCCGCCCTTTGGGCCACCAAGTCCCTCCTCCACTCTCTGTTGCTCCAAGAAGAAGGCGGCCCTCAGGAGACCTTTCCTTCACTGCAGTCTGAGGAAAGTCTGGGAAATGTGCCCAGCACGACTTGTACCAGGCCTTTGAGCAGCTGAACTACCCTTGAGAGGCCTCTCAGGTACAAGCCAGGAGAGAAGACACTTGAGAAGCCTTTTCAAATGCTTTTTGCCACTGCCCCACCAAGAAAGGGAACGAGGAGATGGATCTTGATGGGAAAGGGTGCCTGAATTGCTCTCCAAGTCCAGTCCATGCTGGGAGTGCAGAGCACAATCCCTCCTTCAAACTAAAGCAGGAGAGGACAGACAGAGCCCAGAAGCAGAAAGCACATGTGGAGGAAGCTGTCCGTCCTTCCATCATGGAGGGATTCCTGGCTACCCACAGGAGCAGGCAGCTCTGGTGAAAGCCCTACCAAGGAGGAGCTGAGGAGCCAAGGGCTTCACAAGTGCATGTACTCACGTTGGAAGCACGCGGATCCCACCAGGACACACATGGAAAGGATCAGGTTCTTTGCCTGACAGCACACAAATCTTTGTCCGTGGGTTCTGCCGAAAGGACAGAGATGTGGCAGATGAGGCCCCAGAAAGGATCCCATTGCCCACAAAGGCAGCACACCTTGCCACTGCTCAGTGTAGCTCCCTCAAGGAAACTCTCCCCCCGCGCCCCTTTCACCGGCAACACAACAGAACTCGCCCTACTCTTGTGCTCTGTCCCCAAGCTGCTGGGAGTGGGATCCCAGGCTAGGGAGGTGTCTGGCTTGAGCCTAAGAAAGAGTCCTGGAAAGAAATGTTAAACTTACGGAGAGCAGACATTCTAAGACAGTTCCAGTCCCATCAATGGCAAGGAGAAACTGTGGGTGGTATCTCATCGTGAGGATCTTGTTTCGGCTCATCAGAGAACCGATGCCCTTGAAAACAAGGTCGTAATCCTCCCCCAGTCCAGCACCCCAGGTGAAGAGTACCACGATGTCGTTCACACACTCCTTCACCAGCTTCTCGGGAATGGATGTCTTTTGTGACAATTCAGAATAGTCCAGGGGGACAACTTTGAGGTCATCTAGAAAACAGCAAAAGAGGAACAGCATCAGGTGGGCAGTGGCTCATCAGCCTGACAGCGCCGCAAGGCTTATCAAAGGCTTTGTGCCCTTGGCATACTGGGGATGTCGCTGCTGGCATAGCTGAGCCCCTGAGCCTGTGCGACCCTCTCTGACAGGTGAAACCTGGGCACAACCATGTCCCTGTTCACCTCGCTGCTGTGCTTCTGCAGTATGTAGAAAACGCCAAGCACATCCACAGCCACACCCTGTGGAGAGCAGAGAACAGAAGTGCTTTTAGAAGAACAAATGTACTCGTTGGAGTGAGACACTGGCATTCTGTGCTTCCTCCACTCTGGAGGTGCAAGGAGGTGGGATGGGGCTCTTCAGAAAGAGTTGGAGAAGAGCCGCTGAGGAGAAGACATGTTGTTTTCTCCTATCTCCTCTTCCCCCTTATAGCACAGAAGGAGAGTAAAAGCCAAAAAAGCATCCTGGAGCTCTGTAAGGCCTGAGGGGTGCTGAGCAATTGAGGGATCCCTGAGAAGAGTCCCAGGCTTTCTGCTGGGCCGCCTCTGCCTTCCAACTGTGAGAGCAGGAAGGTGCCAGGAAGGCTTGAAGCCTCTCTTCTAACAGATCCAAATTTCCTTCTTGGCATCGGATGTCACAGGAGCAGTGCTGCCCCACCTCCATGCCCTTCAGGAACATTTCAGAGAAGTGGGTGGATGGCTGCACTTGATGTCAGCGGGGCTGCCAGGACTGCAGAAAGCATCCACGTGCCAGGAGGAACAGCTCACCTTTTTCAGTGCAAACTGCTGGAGCATGTACTGGGACACACCGTCCCAAATTCTTATGACATCTGAAAAGCAAGGGAGAGACATGTCAGGCTCTGGGCCAGCAAGCCCACCTCCATTCAGCTCCTGCCCAAGCACGGAGCTGGAGTGCGCAGCGGTCGGCAGAGGTGGCAGCAGGAGCAAGTGCACGTAGGGGCTGCAGGGCTGAACTATTGACTGCCTTCAGGCTCTCAGCCTTAGGATGAGCCTGAGAGAAGGCTGGACTCAGCCAGGGGCAGCAGAAGGGACTTGGGCACTGGCATCCCACCAGCTGGCGTCTGCAAGAGCAAGTGGCCCCCCAGCTCCAGGCCCCTTCTGCCCATCTGGAAAGACCAGAAGAGATAGTGGGGAACAGCTGGAGGCTGTGGCTGGTTGCAAGGAAAGCCCAGATTGCCAACACATGTGTTTCAGGCAGTTTCTAGAAATGCAGGGAGGTCAGACAGCCTTCAACAGGATCCCCTGCCCTTCCTTTCTCTGCCCTTCTCTCCCTTTCCCTTCCAATGCTGATCTCCAGAGCTGACCCTCTCCTTGGGGAAGTGTCACCACAGATTTCCTGCCACTGTCACCCTTCAGCCATACAGGACAACCACTTGGGGCCCCCTGCACTCCTCCCCAGCCCTCCCTGCAGCTGCAGTGTTGGGGACTGATATCACCCAATAACACTGGTGGCACAGCTCCTGAAGGCCTTACCATCCAGGCTGAGCACCCGCAGCGCGGGGAGCTTGACAAAGGGAAAATGCATCCTTGTGGTGGGGATTCTCAACAGGAAACTCCTTCTCCACCCTCCTCCTCCTCTGCACTTCTGCGCAGCGGGGACAGTACATGCGGCGATATGGCAGCTGTCACTGTGACATAAGGGGTCCCACTCCAACCTCAAGCATGACATCACTGCAAGGCTGTCGCAGACACCCTCCCAGTGAAGAACCTTTTCCTGATCTCCAGCAAGAACCTCTCCTGTCGCAGCTTGAAGCCATTCTCTCAGGTCCTATCGCTGGTCACCAGAGAGAAGAGATCAGCGCCTGCCTCCCTGCTCCCCTCGCAAGGAAGTTGTAGACCTCACTGCGGTCTGCCCTCAGTCTCCTCCAGGCTGAACAGTCGAACTGACTTCAGCTGCTCCTCATATGCATACCCCTGGAGACCCTCTCCCATCTTTGTTGCCCTCCTTTGGACACTCTAACAGCTTTATATCTTTCTTTGGCACCCAGAACTGCACACAGTACTCGATGTGTGGCCGCACCAGCGGAGTAGAGTGGGACAGTCACTTCACCAACTAGCAATGTCTTTCTTGATACACCCCAGGACACAGTTGGCCCACCTGGCCACCCGGGCACACTGCTGGCTTATGCTCAGCTTGCTATCAATCAAAATCCCCAGATCCCTCTCTGTGGGGCTGCTTTCCAGCATCTCATCCCCCAGTCTGTATGTACAGCCAGGGTTGCCCCTTCCCAGGTGCTTGCTCTTGTTAAACTTCACACTGTTGGTGATTGCCCAGCTCTCTAATTTGTCCAGATCTCTCTGCAAGGCCTCACCACCCTCGATGGAGTCAACAGCTCCACCCAATTTTGTATCATCCATGAATTTACTCAAAAATCCTTCAAGTCCTACATCCAAATCATTTATGCAAACACTGAAGAAGATTGGTGCTAAAATGGAGCCCAGGGGAGCCCCACCAGTGACAGGTCACCAGCCTGATTTAACCCTATTTACAAGAACCCTCTGGGCCTGACCCGCCAGTCAATTGTTTACCCAACTTATTATGCTTTTATTCAACTGTATTCTGGTCATTTTGTCCAGAAGGATACTGTGAGAGATAGTATTGAAAGCTTTAGTGAAATCCAGAAAGATTACATCGACTGACTTCCTTTGGTCAACTAGTTGGGTGATCTCGTTGTAGAAGGAAATTAAGTTGGTTAGACATGACCTTCCCCTAGTGAACCTGTATTGGCTCTGACCAATGACTGCGTTGTCCTTTGGGTGTTTTTCAGTAAATCCCAGAATAATCTCCATAATTTTGCCAGGCACTGAAGTGAGACTGACAGGCCTGTAATTGCCAGGATCTTCTTTCTTGCCCTTCTTGAAAATTGGGACCACATTTGCCAGCTTCCAGTCAACTGGGACCTCTCTGGATTCCCAAGGGGAAATACTAGGGCCCTGGGGCACCAACCTCTAAGGAATATCGAAAAGTCTCAACAGCGAACAGACAGGACTTTGGAGAAGGAGGCACCATGGCCTCTGGTGACCCATGGGAGCAAGATATCACCTCGCTCCTCTTCCATGTATGTACCAACCAGTGACAGATATGAAGCCTTGGCAGTGGACAAAAATAACGAGCAAGATTTGTAGGGATAAACCGCACAAGCAGCACACAACAAAGGCTGCAAAAGGAAGTGGTGAGTGATGGTTGTGGATGACCCTGCTGAGAGGCACTGAGGCACCCATCTGCTGACCTGGGACACAGTCAAGGGAAGTCTGCTGCTGGACAGGAACCGAGATCCTGGGGTGTCACAGAGAGGCTGCTGTGTTAAAAACTGGTTAAAAGCACATACTGCTATCCCCTGCTTCTTTTCTGTGTGGGCACCAATGACATGTTAAAGCAAAACATGGGCAAGATTGAGCAGGACTTCAGAGCACAGAGGGCACAAGAGAGAGGGCCGGTGCCCAATGATCTCCGTCTTGCCAGAGGTGCTGGCAGAAGTCGACACATCATGCAGATCAGTGCCCAGCTTTGTGGCTGGTGCCATCACCAGAGCTTTGGCTTCTATGATCTTAGATCCACCTTTGAGAATCCGGGTCTTTTGGAAGCTGATGAGCTTCACCTGACCAAGGGGGGCAAGAGTCTTCACCAACAAGCTGGCCAGGCTTACAAGGAGAGCTTCAAACTAGATAGAACCAGGGAAGGGGATGGAGTTTTGGGTAACAGAGAAGAGGCAGGGGCTGTTAACGTGTTAGGATCCAACAGTGAAACTCCTTGGAACTGCCTCAAAGGAATCAGGGTGTGCTCCTTTATAAAAGTGACATGGCTGACAGCCTGACTGAAGAGCCTCTGCAGCCATGCATGTAGCTTGGGTAACAAACATGAGTTGTCGGAAGTCACTGCAGCTAGAAAGCTCAGATCTAATCGCTATTGCTGAAACTTGGTGGGATGAATCACACAACTGGAGCGCTGCAATGCATGGCTATAAAATGTTCAGAAGGGACAGGCAAGGAAGGAGGGGCAGGCGAGTCCCTGTATGTGAAACAGTGGATTGACTGCACAGAGCTGGCTTTGGAGAGCAGCAATGGATAGGTTGAGAGCTTGTGGGTAAAAATTAGAGGTCAAGCCAAAAAGGAAACCTCATGGTTGGTGTTTACAACAGGCTGCTTCATAAAGGGAAGCCTGCTGACGAGCGTTCTTACTTCAGCTGCAGGAACCATCATACGTGCAGACACTGACCTTGCTGGGGGACTTGAAACACCCTGACATCTGCCAGAAAGGCAGCACAGAAAGCTGCAAGCAGTCCAAGAGACTGCTGGAGTGCATGGAGGTTAATTTCTTATTGCAGGCGATAGAGAGCCCAACCAGAGAAGTGTTACTGGACATGCTGCTTACAAACACGGATGAATTGGAGAGGTCAGGATTGTTGGCAGCCTGGGCTGCAGTGACTCTGCCTGGTGGAATTCACGATCCTGCAAGATAAGGGCCAGGTGTAAAGTCAAGACCCTGAAATTTAGGAGAGTGAACTTCCAGCTTAAGGAATTAGCAGTTAGTACCCCCTGGAAAACTGCCCCCGGCAATAAAGGAGCAGAATAGAGCCGGTTGGTCTTTACGGGCATTCTTCTTAGAGCACAAGAGCATTCAATTCCCACGTGTAAGAAATCAGGCAAGGAAGGCAAGGGAGCAGCATGGCTGAATCAGGAACTCCTGGTCAAGTAGCGTGTGAGAAGGAAATGCACAGGAACCAGGGGTCTGTATCCTGGGAAGAATACAGGGATGCTGCCTGCACATGCAGGAATGGGATCCCCAATGTTAAGGCAGAGCTGTGAGCTTGCCTTTCACCCTGTCCCCTGCTCCAGGGGTCCTGAACTCCACCCTCTCATGGTGGAGCCACCAGAGGGTGGAGTCCACGTTCCCCACAATTCCCTTCAGATCCTCCACAATTCCCTTCGCGTTCCCCACAAGCCCCCAGCTTGCTGCTGAGCACGAGGCCCAGCAGAGCTCCTCTCCTCGTTGGCTCCCTGTCCCTTGCAGCAGGAAGTGACCGCAGTGCTCCAGGAACCTGGAGAGCTGGCATCCTGCTCTGCTGTCCCTCCAACAGACCCCAGGGTGGCTGAAGTCCCCCACAAGGACCAGGCTGGCATACGTGGGGTTGCACCTACCTGTCTGTAGAAGGCTTCATCTGCTTGTTCTTGTTGGGTGGCCTGTAGCAGAGTCCCACTACAATGTCACCTAGCCCTGTCCTCCCTTTAATTTTAAGCCACCAACTCTCAGCCAGCTCCTTGTCCATCCTCAGGCAGAGCTCTGTGTGCTCTCGCAGCTCTCACACAGAGGGCAGCAACCCCTCCTCATCTTCCCACCCTGTTCCCAAACAGCCTGCGTCCTTCCATTGCAATACTCCAGTATGGGAGCAATCCTGCCATGTCCCAGTACAATTGTGGCCCTGAAACTGTACGCACATCTCTAAGTCATCACATTCATTCCTCATACTACATGCATCAACGTACAGGCACCTCAGGAACACACCCCAGCACGTTGGGTTCCTAGAAAGGGTTTTGGGGATTTCTCCACAATGGTGCCTTGTAGGCATTTCCTTGCTAACCTGCAGTGCTGCAGGACTCCCTGTCCCCTCAAGAGGGAGTCACTCATTACAACTCGCTGTTTCTTCCTGGTGGCCTTGCATGGTAAACCACGCAAGTGGTTTACGGTTGGATTCCTTGCTTGGAGGCACGTCTGCCTCCTCTTCAGTGTTGAGGGCGGCAAACCTACTTTGTAGCTGGAAGTCTTTACATGGGACAGGAGCCTTCCTCTGGTGCCAGAAGTCACCAGCTTAAGTCACAGTCACCAGATTAAAGGCTGTGATGTGGGCTGCAACGCGGGGCTTGCCTGGAGCTTGGTAAAGCCTGTCCAAGGCCCTGGAGCACTCTGGAGGCAAGCATGACCCTGCTTGGAACAAAACAAGTGACAGAGTGGCACATAGGCCACACTGGCATCGTGCCCTCAAATTCCAGTGTGAATCTGTGATGCCTTCAACAGTGCCAATTATACACCAACAGTTAAAAAAAAAAAACACAAAAACAAAAAACTTGAAAAAGCAAACAGGAAGCACATTTTGTAGAGAAAAGAATGCTCAGCTTAGCAGACAGGTGTGTAGGGCTTGGAATAAAAGTTTATTTTAGCAGTTGGTATGGAATTCCATGTCACACTGGCACCCACACTGGAGTTTCTAACTGTAGTGTTATACAGGAGTCCCACCAGCCAGCGCTGGTAAGATTTAGTAAATGACTCCAGCACAAGGCATCCCACTATAAGGCATCAGGTAGTGTTGATGAGACATGCTTTGGGTACAGGCCATTCCTTAATGGTACTGCTTTATAGAATCATACAATATCCTGAGTTGGAAGGGACCCTTAGGATCATCAAGTCCAACTCTTGACACCGCACAGGTCTACCCAAAAGTTCAGACCATGTGACTAAGTGCACAGTCCAATCTCTTCTTAAATTCAGACAGGCTCGGTGCAGTGACCACTTCCCTGGGGAGCCTGTTCCAGTGTGCAACCACCCTCTCTGTGAAGAACCCCTTCCTGATGTCAAGCCTAAATTTCCCCTGCCTCAGCTTAACCCCGTTCCCGCAGGTCCTGTCACTGGTGTTAATGGAGAAGAGGTCTCCTGCCTCTCGACACCCCCTTATGAGGAAGTTGTAGACTGTGATGAGGTCTCCCCTCAGCCTCCTCTTCTCCAGGCTGAACAGGCCCAGTGACCTCAGCCGTTCCTCGTACGTCTTCCCCTCCAGGCCTTTCACCATCTTCGTAGCCCTCCTCTGGACACTCTCCAACAGTTTCATGTCCTTTTTATACTGTGATGCCCAGAACTGCACACAGTACTCGAGGTGAGGGCGCACCAGCGCAGAGTAGAGCGGGACAATCACCTCCCTTGACCTACTAGCGATGCCGTGCTTAATGCACCCCAGGACACGGTTGGCCCTCCTGGCTGCCAGGGCACACTGCTGGCTCATATTCAACTTGCTGTCTACCACGACCCCCAGATCACTCTCTTCTAGGCTGCTCTCCAGCGTCTCATCGCCCAGTCTGTACGTGCAGCCAGGGTTTCCCCGTCCCAGGTGCAGGACCCGGCACTTGCTCTTATTGAACTTCATGCGGTTGGTGATCGCCCAGCTCTCCAACCTATCCAGATCCCTCTGCAAGGCCTTTCCACCCTCATTCGAGTCCACAACTCCTCCGAGTTTGGTGTCATCAGCAAACTTGCTCAAAATACCTTCTATACCTACATCCAGATCGTTTATAAAAATATTGAAAAGTACCGGCCCTAAAATGGAGCCTTGAGGGACCCCACTGGTGACCGCCTGCCAGCCTGACGCAGCCCCATTTACCATAACCCTTTGGGCCCTGCCCGTTAGCCAATTGCTCACCCATCGTATGATGTTTTTATTTAGCTGTATGGCAGACATTTTGTCCAGTAGGATCCTATGGGAAACCATGTCAAAAGCCTTGCTGAAGTCCAAAAAAATCACATCAGCTGGTTTCCCTTGGTCCACCATACGGGTGATCTTATCATAAAAGGAAATCAGGTTAGTTAGGCAGGACTTTTATCCAAAATAACTGCTTGTAATAAATATAAACATGATGATTTACACTCCCAAGTCAAGTAGGACAGACCAAGGGCTGACCTGTAACCAGGCCTAGGGCAGCAAGGGTTCTTTCTGATGTCACCAGCGTCAGCTTCCCTATCTTCAAATCTATAGGCAACATATACATAAAGCACAACAAGGCTGTTAAGGTTCCACACTAGCAGAGAGCAAGTTAAGATTTAAATATGATTGTATTTTACATGATTAATTTTCTTTGGTTTTTAATTATCTTGCAAAAGCTGAAGCAAGTCTATATTCTGCACTCTCCCTGTATTGACGAGGTTAATTTTTCGCTCTGCAGCTTCCTACATTCTGTGTCCAAATTTGCTTCAGTTGATAAGTTTTGCTGGTAATGCAAAGGCAAAGGGACAGCTTGTCAGAAAGCAAAAACAATGTAGATTTGGTTAAAGTGTTCTATTTAAGATGGGCTTTACTAGCCCAAGTAGTATATAAATGGGTGTTGCGAGCATAAAAGCTTATCGTAAGGGTCAAATGGAACTGCCATTTCATTAATTAACCTAAGTCAGTACTTATAGCAATTAATAAGCTATTTGGGGAAAGAAATAGAAGGAGCTAAATCCTTATGATGCTTCCCATCATCCAGGCAATATACCAGGCATCATTTAATCCTCTCCACCGCAGAGTCTGAGCAGAACTTTCCTGTAGTCTCCTGAGCAATCTCCCTGGAAAGAAAAGAGAAAAAGGATTATGATTCATTTTACAGCTCTATGAAAGGCTGGATTCTTCCAGCACATACATTCCCCCCCCCCTTGTTTTTTTCAGGGTTTGTATCCTTTTTGACAATGAAAATTCAAGAACATTTTCGGTACGTTATTCTAGTGTCTTAATTTCAGCTGCTCTAAAGTACCCAGTAGGTGTCAAGTAGCTGTCTCCTTTAAGCCACTTAGCAAATCCAGCTCTTTGTTTCTAACACCAAGAAGTTTACCTTAATGAAGGAGTAGAGAGATTTCCCATACATGGTCAGGAATTCTCTTCTGATATCCAGCATATCTATTTCAGAGCGGGACACCATCACTCGGATCAGCGTGTTGTCATCTGTTCCCAGGCCCTAAAAAGCAATCCAACCACATACAACTAACTACAAAATGTTTTGGATAAACCAGTGAGAGACACAAAGGTTTTCTTGCTCAGTCTTCTGCAGAATCTGTTGCTAATTAGAGCATTTTTGCATTAAAAGTGTGATCCACTAGCAGCTTTCTGCTGAGGAAGAATATTACTTTGAGCTTCAGGAAAGTCTGAGCTCTTCCAGAAAAGCTCAGACGTATTTCCCCATTAACAGTAGTGTTTATCTAACGATTGCTATGATGCTACTTACTTGAGCATGGAAATACAAGCCAAAAAAAAAAAAAAAAAAAAGACATCAAAAAAAGAAATCTCACATTAAAAAATCTTTACCTTCATGGATTTGTACAATCTTTCAGCAAAATATGCAGGTTTATTGCGCATGCACTTTACTGTAAGAGATAAAAACAAGAAATGAAGGTCAATAAAAACAGGAAGAGGTGGTTTTCCACACCTTTGCAGAACTTTCTTAGTGGAGATGTTTGTTCTGTGAAGATACAATTAAAGGCTGACAAACAGCAGGTGCAATGCAGAGACATCATAGAATGGTTTGGGATGGAAGGGATATCCACAGACAGCGACCTGCTGTGAGCTGATGTCTCTGTGCTTAGTGCACAGCTGTATGCTCTTTAATGCTTCAGTGCCTCCTGACAGCTAATGTCAGCTGCCAAAGCATCACTTGGCCAAGTAAACTATGTGATAAAGCACAACACTTTCTCACCTGATTGTATCTGTATAGTGTAAAAACAAACAAACAAACAAACACAAATAAATCATGTCTGCCTCCTGTAGCTATGTAAAGCAGTCAAAGCAAGATGCAACATCTCTAATTATGTAATTAATTTGCAGACAAAGTTTAAAAGCAGGGCACTCACCCACAGCTAGCAAAGCATCTTCAAGGTCTCCTGACATCTCAGATTTAATGCTGTCTGTTATGTCCTTATTAGCAATCCCTCTGTATACATCAAAAACTAGGAGGAAGAATCCGTGATAAAAAGTCAGAGAAATTCCTAGCAGCATGAAGCATGCAAACCACAAAGGATCACTTTGCAAGATCAAGCACCTCATATTCTGCATGATCACTGTATCATTACTGCAGCATTGTAAACTAAATCAGGGCTGTCACACAGAAATAATTCATTTTAATTATTAACTGTGTTGCTAATTGGCCCACCACAGCTGCTAGCATTTCCAAGACCTGCTAGCTAATTATGGCAGTTTAAAAGCTTAGCTTCTTTCCTCTCTGCCCCAATGGGAGTCAAACTTTATTATCTCCAATTTAAAAGCCGGAGCAGCAGCAAGTTGTACCTATGTTTTTTTCTCAAGCCCCTTTTAGTCTCAGGAGGGAATAAAACAGCCTGAAAGAAATGAATACAACTGGGCTCTCTCTAGGACACCTGCTGTCTCAGAGGAGTTTGCAGTTACTGAACACATATGAAGACCTACAAAAGCATCATGCTCAAACAAGGAAGGAAAAAAAATATTCCAGGACACTGTGGAGGGTCCTACCTCTTAGCAGGTGACACCTGTTCCGTGTACAGAGGATGGACATAAATTGCACCTCATCTGTTCCCCACTTCTTCTCCCCCGCTTCATACAGGCACTTAAAGACAATGTGAATAGACAAAATAAGGCTAAAGGGGAAGACTGGGTGTATATAAGATGAGATTTTTACTTCCTTGGTGCTTGAGCACTGCTGGCCTGTGGCCTGTCTAGATCACAGATGTTTTCCAACATCTAATGAAGCACAGCAACTCCCAACGGAATTGTCATCTCCCCTGCCAAACACCCAGTCTGTTTAGAGCTCTCTAATCAGAGCCTCACAAACAAGGCTTGAACCATTACCCCCATTTCACAGCCTGAGGCACAAAACAGCAAAGAGGCTTCTCTAAGGGTCAAAACTGAGAACAGAGACCAGGTCTCCACCTAGGGTGCTACTGTCTAACATAGCTTCAGGTTCACCCTCTTGCCTTGAAAAAAAGAGAGGTCTTGGAAAAGCAGGGATTCACCATGCATCATGTAGAGATGAACAGACTGTTCTTGAAAGGAAGAAAATTACTACACACCTGAGCATCTTGCTGAGCAAGGGCTTCATCCACATACATCCCCTCATCTCTGTTTCCCTGCAGACATACAAGGACAAAAGACTCAGTTCACCAGAACAACTACTGGAAGCAATTCCCTATTCAAAAAAAAAAAGTTACTGTAGGAGTATAATGGAGTCCTTAAAAGTAAACAGCAGCTTACAACTACACTGAAATATGGCTCAGACATGATTGTACTTCTGAGATGAGCAGCAATCCACTTTACCCGGGCCATTTTAAACAGAGCCCATTGCATGAATGCATGCACAGACTCCTCTCCCTCCAGAAGCTGGGTTTGAAAAGCAGGCAAGGGGACACACGAGGTGAAAAGTGAAATAAAAGCCATCACCATTGAACAGAGAGGCATGCCTATCAGCCACAGGTAGATTCAAGCCCATTTCCCCTAGACTGGGCTTACCGTTGCAAGGGACACGAGGACTCTACGAAACATGGAAGATGTGTCAGAAACAACGTCCTCCTCGAGGGAAGAGCCATATTCTAGAAGGAGCACACACACGGATGGCATCTGTTAGTAACAGGTCCACCTGGATACTGTCCACAGCATTTGCCAGTCATAAGCTAGGTAAGTACAGAACTGTGCTCAGGGCTCATCATTACAGTTCTCCAGCCATCATAGTTAGTGTTACAGCCCCAAATTAAGAAGGACAGTATACAACTGGCAATAGATCCATACATCCATAACACCCCACCCCATTTTATCTACACTAATTCAATTTTCAGTGAAGTTCTAGTCTCTGAGGCTGTTACCAGTCTTACTGTTGACGTCAGTTTCATTCAGAGGTTCTCTCTGGACAAACGGTAATAGCTGGTCTGGCCAATTTGTCACACTTAAAGGCTAGTGGACCCCTCTCCTTCCTCTCTGTGTGTGCATGCTTGCACACGAGATTGACTTTTAGGCAGTATGACAAGGGCCAGCAGTTTGCACTACTTACGAAGCCTGTAGGTCTCATTAATGCGCCGAATCTCCTCATTTGTGCGAGAAGCCAGAATTTCGATCAGGCAACCTTCATCTGTTCCGGCACCCTAGGGAATTGCCAAGACAAGATCCAAGATGATACCAAAAACTGCTTCTGATGTGCAACCAAGATGCTTCATATAATAGTTAATAATCAATAAGAAATTAATTCATATCATACTAACTTGACCAGAACTTAAGCAATACAAAAGGAAGACTTCCACACCTTTATAGCTCTCTTCAATTCGTGCACGTCGTACATGGTGGTAGGAGTCATCATCCCAACGATCACCCTTTCAAAATTCCCACTCAGCTCAGACTTCAAGTCATCAATCAAATCCTAGAGGGCCAAAAAAAGGAGAAGAGAGTTGGAAGAAGGTACAGCCTTAGAGAACAGAAGGAACTAACGCTTTCACCACTTTTCTTCAGGCTCCAATCCTCCTTACACAAATAGTTGCTCTGAAGTGAACACAAACAAAATAAACTTGGCCAGGGGATGGCTCCGCTAATCGTACTGTTATGGAGACTGGATTGTTTTTCACTTTTCACCCAAAGGACATAACCTAAAAGTTGTCCCCATCTCCCAGTTAAAAGCACAGTCACTAATCTCTGCAGACTACCTACCCTGCCGATAGTGCTTTTATAGGTGATCAGAACTTGCTGACGTTGTGAAACGTTTAGTTTGGTCAAGATGTCGATGATGGCATCTTCATCTGTGCCTGAAAGAAACAGGAAAGCTAGTCAGGCTGCTTGCACAAGCACCAAAAGTGTCCCCTGGCCTTGTGCCATCTTCTGTCCCTTACACAGCCTGCTTCTCTAGGACTGGGACTAGATCTGTGTACAAAAGTGCCTCAACCTGGCCAGCAGCATGGCAGAACCATACTGCAGGAGAGATGAGACTGGAGACAGACTAAGGATGTTCTTGTGGCCAGACTTGGATTTCAAGTTGGGCTCAAATCTCAGCATGACCAAGTCATTTGATTCCTCTCAGTGCTCTTGTATCACATCAGAAAGCTCAGTGTAGCACCTCAGGACAGGTACAGGGTCCCCAGTCTGTGGGATTACCATCATAAAATACCTATGAGTGTTGAGGGATTTTTGAAACAGCAAAAATCCCATGGCTTGCTGTAGCTGAGCAAACCAAGCTACCAGGGCAACTATGAGAAGTTCCCATGACAGTGTTCCCACATCGCCCAATTGAGGAATTCAGAAAAATATTGTTACCAGCAGCTGGCTTCAAGGACAAGGTCTATGTGACTGCTAATCACAAGGGGGTTGTTTTCTTGCAGGTGGGGTTGTTTTCTTGTAGTTGTTTGTCTGAGTGCTTTTGACCAATAATCTTGTGTGAGACACTATCCGCCCCTGTTAAGTTCACTATAAAAGTTAGGCTATTCGGGCAATAAAATGGAGCATGATCTGACTCTACCGGTGTCTGTCGTGCTTTCGGCTGTGCTTCCTGCAACATATGAGCAGCTTGGAGACAACGCTGAGAGAGACCACACACAAATTCACAAATAGACAGGCTACCAGCAATGAAACATTAAAAAAAAACACCCTTCAGCACACACTGTGGTCATCAGTGCTGTCCCCACTCTGACATTACCTTCCATCCCTTTGCACTCCTGACTTTGTTTCCATTCAGACACAATCCCCACCAACCAGACTGACTCCATGTATTTAAGAGCACAGAGGGTGCCAGGATCCATACCACCAGAGGAGGCTGCATTTCAGGGACAGGATGCCTCTTTTCATTTTCAAAGAGTTTTTGGGGTGGGCGGTGCAGTGGGGCAATGCAAATGGCTAGACTTCCCCTCTAACAAACCACCAGAGCAAACATTCTCAGTGCTGAGGAAAAAAAGGTTTAACCATGGAGGGAGATCAACTTACCAAATCCCTTCATAGCCTTCCTTAGTGCCTGTGCTTCCTGCTCAGCACTGAAACTTGAGACCCCCTTGATTGTTGCCTAAAGCCACATGAAAGAAGTTATCAAAGGCAGACTTACAGCGATGCAAGCATACAGTAGAGTTGAAAAAAAAAAAAAAAAAGACACAAAAGATGCAAATATAGCAATAGCAAGTAAACTCCACCCCCACAAGTGATTTTGTATCAGGCTTCCATCCCACCCAAAAGAGTGACAAGTCTACAGGGACTTCCCAGGCACATAAGAAATAAACCACAAGACAGAACTACACAGAGAAGATATCTCTGTATTGCTGCCTGCGTCCTATCTGGTTTGTAATTAAACAAAGGCTGGACACCTGGCATCTCTGTTCAGACCCCCTAGGGGTCTGAACATTACCAGCATTTTCCTATGCAAATAGTAAAGAAATCTGTTCCCATCAAAGGGAATGGAGCTGGGCTCCTTCCAGCAGTGCCCAGTGCCAGGCCCAGCAGTGCTGGGCACAAACTGAAGCCCAGGAGGCTCCCCCTGAGCAGCACGAAGCACGGCCATGGCAGGCAGGTGCCAGAGCCCTGGCACAGGTCCCCAGAGAGGTGCCAGAGCCTCCTCCTCGGGGTCTTTGCACCCTGCTGGATGTGGTGCAGGGCTCTGGGTGGCCCTGCTGGAGCTGGGTGGGACCAGAGGGGCCCAGAGGTGTCCCCAGCCTCCACTGTTCTGTGATTTTGTAATGCTCAGGACGTGCCGTGTTTTGCTCAAAATGGTGATTCACAAACAGGTTCCTCCTGCCTCCTGTCCAGTGACATCTCTGCGGGGTGACCCTGTCTCCTACAGGTGTCTGTTTCCACAAAGAGACAACAGCAAGGTGCTGAACATTCACGTAGGTCAGGCTTTTGAGAGCAAGGCATGGAAATAACTATTGTACAGATGGCAACCCTGAGGGTTGAACCAGCGAAGAAGAGTATGCCTAGAGAGTTTACTCAAATACTTGCCCTGTGAATTAATATCTGATTGGGTTTTCCATTAACTTTCAAAGAGGAAAAGCCCATACATGTGGATCATTGACCTCTAGTATGAGGAAACAGGGAAGTGATAAACTCACCCCCCATAAAAAGACAGTGTTCTTCCTGCTCTATCTACACTCCCCACATTTATCTGATTAGAGCAAAAAACGCCTGGCACATCATGGTACAGAAAACAAGCACACTCACCATCGCTCTAGCTTTTGGTCAATCTGTTATTGTACAAGTCCCTCGGCAGCTCGACAACTGCAATAACAAAAAGAGGGAGTGTCAGTTTTCTAGCAAATAATTAATACCACCCTTGCCACCCATACCACCCTTGCCAGTTAATGACCCTGGTTAAGTAATTGGGACCGTAAAGTATGATTATAATCAAATAATTTCTCTGAGGTCTTCACCGAACGCCCACAGCCACGACAGCAGCCCTGGGGTGCCTGCTGGATTGTAATGCATGAACAAAGGCTGGCTTGCAGCAGGACAGGGCTGGGGCATTGCTCCACAGAGGCTCTGCCTGTGAGAGGGATGTCATGCACCACTCTAAAAGAAGTTTCTATTGGTAGTGTGATAGCCTGGCTGAGGTTACAAGGAAAAGCAGCGATGCTGCCCTGGGAGCAAACTGACTCGACTCCCGTCCCCGTCAAAACTCGGGGCTGCGACCTCACCAGGGGAGAGCATGGAGGTGGGTGTGGGTATGGATGCGTGCAGCCCTACCAGCACGCACAGATATTCCTGGAAGGCAGAGACAGCCCTGAGGTGCAGATGAGGATGCCACGGATAAGCTCACTCGGGGACAGAAGCATTTTCCCTCTTCCTTAGAATCTGCTGCATTCAACTCCTCACTTTGCTGCAACCTGTAATTCCTTGTAGCACTGCAGTTTTAACTATTAAACCTCACCAAAAAAAAAAAAAAATGTTAATTTGCCACCTCCCCAGACTTTATTTCTTCTGCTCATACTTTTGTTTTCGTGCGCAGGACCTGTTCCTGCACACAAACATGCCCAAGGTTTTTCCTGTACCCCTCTCCTATACCCTATACCCACAGGCTGGGTGTCCAGCATGAGGACCGGGTCCATCTCCCCGCACCTCGAGTTCAGCATGGCCTGAGCTGTGCTGCTTACACTGAAGCCCTGCAGCAGCAACGATGCCATGGCTGTCAGATCGCTTCCTGGTCCTGCCCACGGTGCTCCGGAGCTGCTGTCAGTGAGCACAGATCCTTGTGCAACAGCAGCCGAGTCTGTGCTCACGCTGCACATGACTCTTACAAATCTGGAACACCATCGGGGTGTTGCTGTCCGGGCAAGTTAGCTCAGCACGACATTGGCCACTGATGTGTTACACGTAGGCACTCTTCCGTGCTCTCCTGTTTTTCTGTACGTTATTACAACACCTACAGTCAGGCAGCCCACGGAAAATTGAGCTTGTTTTCCCTTTCGTGTGACTGTAGATATTAGCAGACAAACCGTGACCTAGACCGCAGGAAAATCTCTTACAGAAATATAAAGGCAGCTTTCTATTTTTTTTTTTTTTATTATTTGCTTTATCCAGAACCTAAATTATGGCTTAGAATTTCACAGAAGCTTTTCCAACAGTTTTACCATTCAATTGCTTTGTACACAGAAGCAGAACAAGCTGGTTTAGCAAGTAGATTTAACGGCAAAAGAAATGTCAATAAACAAGGAAAAGAGGAAGAGATATACAATGAGAAATACGATGGCAGAAAGAAAACCAAACTGAAGGAAATGATACATATGCTGGATTCAGGGCAAAGGCCCCTGCAATAGGAAACTACAGCAGCAATAAAACAGAAATGTCACACTGAATAGCGACTGTGTTAAAGATTCCGATTTCTTCATTCAGATTAAACATCCCCGTGAATAAAAAGAGCAGAGCACTGCAAAAGGCAGTGGTTCTAACCCTGCTGTACAAGCTGGAAACGCTTTTATGTTCCAGCGTGTTTGTGTATGTGGTGCCATAAGGAAAAAGGCACTGAGGTTACAGGGGGAAGAGCTCAGCAGTTCTTTGGCAATGGTCCCTGCCCCTGAACACCTTCCGCAGGCAGTGGTGTCCCCATCAGCAGCTCAGGCTGGGGCATTGGATGGATGAAGCTCCCCGGCGCGCTCCCTTTGCTAGTGCAGGGAAGGAAGGCACTGCTCGGTCAGATTTGCCACTGCTCTGCCGCTTACCGCAACTCCTGGCCCACAGCTCAAATGGCAAAAACCAGCTTCAGGGCTGGAGGAACGCTTGACTCCGTGTGTCCAAGAATTATGCACGCATAAAGCCAGCTAGCAAGGCACCAAGGTGCCTCGGCTAACCCCATCCCGATCGCGTTTGCTGCAAACCGCACCGAAAGGCTGGGCTTGCTGACACACCACCCCTGGTGCCCTGCCTTGGAACGGGCTCAAGGCACAGCGGCCGGGTGGCAGAACGCATCCCCTCCCTTATTCCAAGCTCTGCCACAGCCGAGCTTTCCACGGCAGGCTTTAGCAGAGAAGCACGGAATTTCTCAGCCCGCACCGCTGCCCTTTAAAAGCAGAGCCCAACACCAACACCGCTTCTCAGAGACCAGCCGAAACTTCGGCGCCTTCTGGCCGACCCAAACCCAGACTTGCTCCCAGCCGTGCTGCCCTGACCGTGCCCTGAGCGCCCACAGCTCCGCAGGTCGTGACCCCAAGCCTTTTACCACAGCCTGGAGCACAGGCGCGCCGCCAGCCCTGCACCCAGCACCCGGGGAGGAAAAGCCCTGGGTGCCCACCGGGCTCGTCCCTTCGCTGCGGGACACCTCCGGCTTCTTCCGGTACCGGACCAGCCCGCTCCCCCCTTACAGCCGGCCGCCCCTCAGGGATGCCAGGGGACCCCCAGCGAGCGGCAGCGCCCTAAATCCACCCCCCCCCCCCCCCCCCTCCGGCCCGTGCTGTCCCCGCAGGCCCGGCCCGGGGCTGCCCCAGGCCCTCGGAGCCGACCCCCGGCACCGGGGGGGGTGGGGGGGGGGTCCGGCACTCACCGGCAGTCCCGGGAGAGCCTGGGCGGCGGCGGAGCACGGCTCGGCACGGCTCGGGGCAGGGCAGGGCTGGGCTGGGCACGGCCCCCGCCCCGCCGCGGGGTGGGACTGCCGGGGCCGGACTGAGCCCGGCCCCCGGAGCCCTGCTTGGGGCCTCGCGGAGGAGGGCAGGGGGTGGGGGCAGCGCCTGGGGCCCCCTCCCATTTTGTCCAGCACCCCCAGCAAAGCGCTTTTATTTAGTTACTTGTTTGTTTGTTTGTTTGTTTATTTATTTATTTGAAGGATGCGACCCTGGGCCAGGCCGTGGGGGGGGGGGAGGGGGGGGCTGTAGGAGGGTGTGGGGGAGTACGGGGGGCTGTGCGGAGCTGGAGGGCGGCTCTGGGGGGCTGTGGGGGAACTGTGGGGGGCCTTAGGGGGCTGTGAGGGGGCTGTGGGGGAGCTGTGGGGGAACTGTGGGGGGCTGTGGGGGCCTTAGGGGGCTGTGGGGGGGCTGTGAGGGGGCTGTGGGGGAGCTGTGGGGAGCTCTGGGGGAACTGTGGAGGGGCTGTGGGGGAGCTGTGGGGAGCTCTGGGGGAACAGTGGGGGGGTGTGGGGGGGCTGTGGGGGAGCTGTGGGGGCCTTGGGGGGCTGTGGGGAGCTCTGGGGTACTGTGGAGGGGCTGTGGGGGGCTGTGGGGGGGCTGTGGGGAGCTCTGGGGGAACTGTGGGGGAACTGTGGGGGGGCTGTGGGGGCCTTAGGGGGCTGTGCGGGGCTGTGCAGCCTGCGGGGTCCGGGGGGCGGTCGGTGCCGGGGCTGCTTTGGGGAGCTCCGGGCACCGGGGGGGGGGGGGGGGGGGGGGGGTGAGGAGCGCTGGGCACCGCCCTGACGTCACGCGGGGGTGGTGTCACCGGGAGGCCGCCTCCCCACAGCGCCCCCTGGCGGAAGGCACCGCAGCGGTCCGCCGGCCATGACGTCATCGGGGCTGTAGTGACGTCATTCGTCATTAATAACGAATCCATATTAATTCGCTATTAATAACGCGTTCGTTATTACCGCGAACTGCTTCCACTTTATTGCCGTTTCTCTTCTCCGCTGCCTTGGAATAGAGCTTGTTACATACACGTTCACCTCATGCATCGCAGTATTCTCGGTACCGGGGATCTGTGTTGCTCTGGAATAAAGCCCAATCGTTAGCACACCAAGTGTCCGTGCCCGTGCGTCTCACAGAATCATCCAAATCCCTGCTGTGGTCTCTCTGTAGCTGTGGGCTGCCTAAGCTGTCTTTTGGATGGTGCAAATGGGAAATCATGGGCATGGGAACGGATGAGTGGGATGAGAAATGATGGCTGGGATGGGAAAACTTCCTTGGGCTGGAAACCCCTTGGGCTAGGAAATGAAAGAGATGGAAAATCTTCCTTGGGATGGGAAATCTTCCTTGGGGAGGAAAGCATTGGGAAGGAAAAGCATTGGGTTAGGGAAATCTCTCTTGGGATGGGAAAGTATTGGGATGGGCAATCTTGACTGGGGTGGGTAAGATTCATTGGGGTAGGAAATACTTGGCAAAGAAATCCAAGAGATGGGAACTTTCTGCGATGAGATCTCTTTGGATGAAGTAACGCTTCGTGTTGATGGGAAATCTTTTGTATGGGAATCTGTTATCCTGTGAAATTCTCAGGATGGGAAATGACCACGAGGATGAAAGCTGGTCCTGGGCTGGGAAATGCTCAGGACGGGAAAGAGGCGGTGTGGAAGCGTCGTGGGCATGGCAAGTGCTGCGTGGGAGGGAAAGCCTGCTGGGGATGGCCAAGTCTTGCGCTGGGCAGCCTGCTTGGGTCCAAAGCCTGCAGTCCTCCCCAAGATGTCGGCGAGGGGCTGGTCAGCCGTTGGGACGGAACCGCCGTTGCCCGCGTTCCCCAAGCAACCGCCCCACTCTCCAGCCACCATGGCAGGTCCAGCAGCCGGCTCCCGCTGCTCCCGGGGCTGCGGCCCTGCTGGCGAGCCCAGCGCCCCAGAGCTCAGCCCAGCGCCCTTTTTCCCACAGAGGGTTTCCCCAGACGGCTTCCGCGGGTTGCGCAGACGCAAAACTCCCCCTTCGTCGTCCCAGCCGTGCCGCCAACGGTGGCTGCCTGGCTGCTGCCCTCCCTCCCCGGAGCGACGGCGGTGCCCTTGCAGCCCCCGCAGGTACCCACCCTCCCCTCCGCGCTGCCCCAGGCCACCGTCTGGCACGTGGTGCCGGGGGTCCAGGGGCAGGTGCTGCAGCTCCCCGCCGGGGTGCAGCTGCCACCTGGGGGGCACCTCCCAGCCGAGGGGCACCCCCTGCAGCTTGGGCAGCTCCCCGCCGTGGGGCAGCTCCCTGCTGTGGGGCAGCTCCCCGTCGTGGGGCATAACCTGCAGCTGGTGCAGCTCCCCGCTGTGGGGCAAAACCTGCAGCTGGTGCAGCTCCCAACCATGGGGCACCAGCTGCAGCTGGTGCAGCTCCCCGCCGTGGGGCAGCTCCCCCACACCGCTCCTCCCTGTGCCCCCGTCCATCAGTGGGGACAGCCCATGGTGACGGGGACACTGGTGCCCCACCATGCGCTGGGGCTGGGGCCCAGGGCCGTGCTCCATGGGGAGCTCCTGCACCCCGCAGGCACCTGCCTGTTGCAGGCCCCCGCCCAGCGCAACCCCCCGCCACCCCTCGTCCCGGGGCCTCCGCTGCGGGGGCAGGCGCTCCCCGCGCCCCGCACCCTGAGCAGCAGCCGGGGGCAGCTGCCGGAGCCCTGCTTGCACGCCGTGGGGCTCAGCGAGGACCAGGGGCCCCCGCTGCCCGGCCCCACTCCCCCCGAGCCTGCCCAGGCTCCAAGGACCGCCAGCACCCAGACGGCGACGCCCGACGGTGAGTTTGGGGCTGGCACAGCCGGCCGGTTGTGGCCCCACACCCAGGGGCCATGGCAAAGCTGACATCGCCCGTCTTGGGGGATTTTCTTGCTTCGTCCTCAGCGGTGACAGCCCCGCAGGTGCCTGAGGAGCCCCCGCAGCTGCCCGAGCTGGGCCCTGATGCCTTGGCCGAGGCCTTTCCAGAGCTGGCAGGGGACAGCCAGCAGCTGCAGCACGTGCAGGACCAGCTCCCGGCTGACCTGGACATCCCCATCCCCGGCATGGAGGAGCTGCTCAGCTGGCTCGATGCTGTGGAGCCCCAGGACGCCTTCCCCGATTTGCCCAGCAGTCCTGCCCTCAGCCGCTTCCTCTCCCAGCTGCCCGACCTCTGCGAGGACATCGAGGAGCCGAGCACGCAGGGACTGGAAGCCACAGGAGCCCTCGGTGAGGTCCCCTCAACCCCTGGGGTGCGCCCTGAGAAGCTTGAGGGTGGGCTGTCGCTGCAGTCCCCCGTCGTGCCAGCAGTGAGCCCCCCCCTCAGCCCTGCAGCCAGTCCCCTGCCCAGTGCGCTTAGGAGCCCCCTACCCAGTCCACCCCTGAGTCCCCCCAGGAGCCTCCCTGACACCCAGGTGCTCAGTGCCCTTAGTAGACCCCTGCCCCAACCCCCCCAGCGTTCCTTCAAGACCCGCCCCAACCCCAAGGTCCCCAGTGCCCTTAGTAGACCCCAGCCTAAATCCCCCCCGAGTTCCCCCAAGAAACGCCCCAACCCCAAGGGCCGCAGTGACCATAGGAGACCCCTGCCCAAATGCCCCCTGGGTCCCCTCAAGAGCCCCCCGCCTGCCCCTGCGTCCACCGGCACCAAGCGGGGGGCCAAGCGCCCTGCGCCCAGCAGCACCCCCGGGACAGCGCAGAGCTGCCAGCACAGGAGGCCGACGACAGAGAACCCCCCCGGCAAGGAGAGGAAGATGCTGCTGGGCCAGGCTGGCCAAGGCCACAAGAGACCGTGCCAGGGGAAGACGGGTGGCAGCAGCACGGTGGCTGGCAGCAGCAGGGAAGCAGGCAGCAGCGGGCAGCAGCCGGCGATCAACAGCACCACGGCACCCAGCAAGAGAGCGCGAAGCCCGGGGGCTGCAGGGGGGCAAGGAGCAGCGGCGCCACCTCCCCGCAGAGCGCGGCTGCTGCCGGAGACTCCAAGTGGGGAGCCCCGTGCCGTGCGGCCCCAGGACAGGCTCTGTCCCCAGGCCATCGGGGCCAAGATGCTGCAGCGCCAGCGCGCGGGGACAAAGACCCCCAGCGAGACTTTGCAGCCGCTGGGGGCCAGGGCCAAGGTGCTGGGGCCAGCGCGCCAGCTGGCCTGTGTGCAGCCGCAGCCCACCTCCAGCAGCCCCAGCAGCATGCCCAGCGCCCCGCCGACAGTGCCAGGCTCCAGCGCTGTGCCCGCTGCCCCCCAGTCCCCAGCTGGCGGCAAGGAAAAGGAGGTGCCAGCAGCACCAGGCAGCACGGCATGAACAGGGGACGCTGCCATAGAGACGGCGCCCAGAGCATTGTGCCTGCCAGCCGCGGGGGACCAAGGGCAGCAGCAGCCCCCGGCCATAGCCGAGTGTTACAGCTACCCGTGACCTCCTCGACAGCCCCCGCAGCACCCAGGCCTGCTCAGCATGCAGGCACAGAGACCTCTGCAAGCACCTGCTCCAGCTTCAGCCACGGTCTTCAGCCCTTTCCCCCCGGCTTGCCCTTCCCCTTCTTTAGTGCTGGATGCAGTCAGTGTTTCTCACTGGCAGGGGTGGGCAACGGGGGGGGGGGTGAGAAATTGGGCGGTCACGAATGAGTGTTGGGAGTGCTGCGATGGAAGCTGCTGGGATGGGCAAGGGAACTGCTTGTTGGGACACCAAATGGCAGGCATTGAAAACTTATTCCTTCTTTTCTGGTCCTTTCTCTTCTTTATTGCCTTCTTTCTTAAATTCCTCTGGTGTAGGTGTTCACTCAGCAAGGCCTCTGCCTGCAGTTGTTCTTTCAGTGGGATGCCGAGGGGATTTCATGTAGCCCGCTCCCGCTGCCCATGCTCAGGCCGTGCATGGATGTGGGCATGGCCAGCACGGACAAGAGAAAATGGATGGATGGATGGATGGATGGATGGATGGATGGATGGATGGATGGATGGATGGATGGGAGTTGGGAATTGAGCCTTGGGAGCAGCAATGGGAGGTGGCTGGGAGAGGAAATGATCAGTGGGATGGGAAGTCATGGCGGTGATGGGAATTCATTTGAGTGTGAAATGATGGGATGGGAAATTGCTAGGATGGGTGATCATGGTGGTGATAGGAGATCATTAGGCTGGGAAAAAATTGTTTACAGTAATAAATTTTATTTATTGTCTTTTTAATTGATTGTATTATTTTTATTATTTTCTATTCCTTTCTTATTAAACTCTTTATCAATGCCTATGAGTTTTTCTTTTCCTTCGGATTCTCCGCATGCTCACTCAGCATGGGGGGACATGAGCGAACAGACGTGTGGTGCTGAGCAGCCTGCCGGGTTACAGCACCACAGACTTTTTGGCAGCCAACCTGGGGCACAAAGGGTTGAGCTAACGTCACATCTGTCCAGAATGATTTAAAAGAGTGTTTCCTATCAGCTTGCTCTGAGATTGATAGTTGCTGGTCACAACGTTGATTTTTTCATTTCTAGTGTTGTTTTTCTGTGCTTTTTAGGCGTTTTTTCTGAATCCCTTTCTTGTTGTTTCTGATCTCTGGGGGTTGGCCTATGTTTGTTGATGCCCATTGTTTGTTGTTCTGCCCATTTGCAGGTAGCTTGTGCTCCTCTTGCAGCGACGGTGTACTTAACCCAGTATTTGTCCCCAAATGACAACCCCTGTGGTTAGACAAGGAGTTAAAAATTCCAGGCCGAGATCAGCCCTGAGGCAGGATGGCTCTGGGTGGCAAGGGCTGTGGGGGGATGTGGGCCGGTATTTATCACCATCACCACCTGCGATGGTTTTGGAATTCAGCCCTGAACAAATGTGGTATCCTACAGTGCTGTTAAAAGGTTTTAGAGAGGTGTGCCCCGATCCTGGCAGTGCCAGAGATTTACAGCTCGCCAAGTTGTGCGAGAAAGGTTTGGATTCGTTACCCAATGTGCAAGAAGCCAATCCAGACACTAGGTCGAGACAGAGTTTTCTTTCAGAACCGCGTGAGTCTGGGTAAGAGGTGGTTTCCCACAAAGTCAGCACATGGAAAGGTTTTCCATGCCACACTTGGTACAATCTTTTATCACGACATTTCCATGCTAGTACAATCCTCTAACTTCTCCTGGGTTCCAGAATTAGCCTACCGCTGACATGAGAAAATGATTCTGTGCATCCGCAGAGGGGAAGGGCCGGGGTCTCTCACTCTAGGGGTGTGAGTTTTTTGTGTTAGAATGAGGGTAGTTCATGGATAGTTCGTATTGGAGGGCAACAAAGATGGGAAAGGGTCTCCAGGGGTATGCATATGAGGAGCAGCTGAAGTCAGTTCGACTGTTCAGCCTGGAGGAGACTGAGGGCAGACCGCAGTGAGGTCTACAACTTCCTTGCGAGGGGAGCAGGGAGGCAGGCGCTGATCTCTTCTCTCTGGTGACCAGCAATAGGACCTGAGAGAATGGCTTCAAGCTGCGACAGGAGAGGTTCTTGCTGGAGATTAGGAAAAGGTTCTTCACTGGGAGGGTGGTTGGGCACTGGAGCAGGCACCCCAGGGAAGTGGTCACAGTGCCGAACCTGCTAGAGTTCAACAAGTGTTTGGACACTGCTCCCAGACACATGATCTGATTTTTTTTTTTTTTTTTTTTTTTGGTGGTTCTCTGGGGACCCAGGAGTTGGACTTGATGATCCCTGAGTGTCCCCTACAGCTTCCTAGAATTCTATGATTCTAGGATCTTATCATTGTTTTCCAGCCAATTCTTTCCAACAAGATGATTGGCAACATTCATCCTTTAGATACTTTCAAATCCATGCTCATCTTTACCTTTGCCTTACTCTCCCCCTTTGCCAAAATACACATATTTCATCTTTTCTCAAGAAACAAAGAGTACAACAACAAAATGTAACTGGTTCTAGCATCAGCTACACATTTTCTGCACTCTGGCCTATGCCTTTTGAAGACTATTCAATACTCCTCAGTGTTATAAGTTGCCCCCTTAATTTTTCAGAGAGGATTGTATTAACCATAGAAAGGAATTTATTGAGTAAGCCAACAGCAAGCAAAACAGCGCTGGGCGGCCGGGGAGTCTTGGCTCCACCAAGGCGCGCACCTCACCCCCGCCAGGGTCCCTTTTTATATCTTGGTAATTCCGGGATTACGCAGCACATCCTGGTGTATTCTGCGACTGCGCGCACTGTTGCTAGGGGGTCATCTCTGTCCCTCTGGTGGTCGTGAAGATGAAGGCCGTAGTCTTCCTCGGCGTTGTGGTTCAACTTCTTTTTTTGTTTGGTCATGTTGGCCCAGCGTGAGACAGGAAGGCAGGACATTGATACACTAGTTTAGCAATTTATCAGGAGATGGTTACATGAGCTTTGCAGCAGTGTCTTTGAACAAAAGAGGCAACTGAGATGCAGAAGGAGAGAAGGGGAGGGGTTTCTCTTTTTCTGTTACATTAAGCAAAAGAATTTTCATAGTGTCTAGCCAAGCATTATACAGCTCCTTACCTCAGCAGGGAGCTTTCGCAACTCCCGCTCCTCAAACAGAACTCCTTGTTTTTATAATACAAAAGACAATGAACAAACATTTATTGTGTATTACACTCAGCACCTCCAAGAGGAAGAAAACACCTGTGGATCTGATCCAACCCTGCGGCTGCTCGAAGCCCAGTGACGGGCTCTGCAGCGACTGCAACCCCAGTGATGGGCCTTGGGGCTACTCCAAAACCTGTGACGGGCCCTACAGCCACTCTAGCCTATATGAAAGGCCCTGTGACCACCCCAGTGCTGTGATGGGACCTACGGACACTCCAAGCCCACTGATGAGCCCTGCAGCCACTCCAACCCCTCTGACAGGCCCTCTGGCCACTCCAGCCCCTGTGACGGGCCTTGCAGCTGGGCCCAAGACAGTCTCAGTCACCGGTACACACGAGATGAAAGAATGGATGCACAAGTCGTCTCGTTTCGGAAGGGAAGAAAGTCCTACTGAGAAGGGGAAGGAGCAATAGGAAGGCGAGGCAGGCTACGCCAGTGTAGGGCCGTCCTAGGGAACAGCAGGCTGAAGACCACCATGTAAAAGCAGCAGGAACCAGGTGATCCCAATGTCTGGGTGAGCTGTGAGACATGCGGAAAGATTGCAGCTGTCCTCCAGGTGAGCACATTGCCACCTGGCTGCTGCCATGCTGCAATAACGGCTCTGGTTGCCTGGAATTCGAGGGCACGGAAGCCAAGCAGCTGGGATCTCTCTCTAGGGAAGGGGGCATTGAGAAAGCCATTGGAAATGGGGCACGAGCCCTCAGCCTCTGCAGGCGGCTCCTGTCAGGCGTGAAGGAAAGGGATCCCTTCTAGGAAGACGTTGTGGGGTTGCTGAGGCTCGAAGAACAGTAGGTGTCGACTGCTGCCACCATGCTGCAGCAGCGGCAAGGCAGAGACATGGGGTGGTTCTCCTCAGCTGGGCAGCTGAGCTCCAGCACAAGCGCTCTCTCACTCCCCCTCCTCTAACAGACGGGGAGAAAAGATGTTGGAGAGGGCTCAAGGGCTAAGGACAGGGCGATCTCTCCAGAATGATCGTCACGGGCAAAACAGACTCAGCAGAGGGAGATGAATAAAATGTCTTACCTATTACGAACTGTGGAGGAATGGTTAGATAAAATAGGGCATGGGAATGTGAAGCAGCTTGGTGATGGGGAGAGTGCCAAGTATCGGACACAGTTTGTGTGGGGCTAGTTATGCACACAGGTGGATGTAACCAATCAGGGGCAGGGTCATGCTGTACTCGTTGTGCTGAAATAACATTGATAGAGAAAAAATGTAGTTAACGGTATGTAGAAAACAACTGAGAAAAACAAGATGTATCTATAATCAATCATGAGCTTAGTTTTTGCAATATGTATGAGCTAATTATGTAGTATCACATAAAAGACGGCTAGATTGTTCAATAAATTGAAGTTCGCTGATCACTCATATTGAGCGACTGTGTCTTCCTTCCGTCAATATCTGGGAATTGCAACAAAAGGGATTGCAACAACGAACCTGCTAGAGCAGTGAGAAACAAACCCACAGAAAATCAGAGTGCAAACACCTTCCCCACATCCACCCTCTTCCACCTCCTCCCCCCCGAGTATAACAGGGGACCGGGGGGCACTGGGGGCTGCGGTCAGTCCATAACACTTTGTCTCTGCTGCTCCTTCACGGTCACTCTCTTCCCCTGCTCCAACGTGGGGTCCCTCCCACGGGATGCAGTCCAGCAAGCCTGTCTTTTGGCACATGGGGACAGCCTGCTCATGCACCTTTAGCATTTCCTTCCTGAAGAAGGTCCAAGAGGGAGCCTTCCCTAGTTGGCTCACTCACCAGCTGTGTCTGGAAGTTGTCTTCCACACACTCCACAAACCTCCTAGACTGTTTTCTCTCTGCTGTATTGTATTTCTAGCAGATACCTGGCGTGATGGAGTCCCCCACAAGAACAAGGGCTAGTGCTCGTGAGAATTCTCACATTCAGTTGATTCAGTTGAGATACTGAAAACAAGGAGGTAGTATCTGCCCCATTTGCATAGTGTGGAATTAGCTGTTTTTGTTTTTTTTTTTTTTTTTTTTTTTTTTTGTGTGTGTGTGTGTGTAGAAGACTCCTGTGGCTCTCTGTGTCACCTCTAACACAGGATGCAGAGTTTCAGCTGGGCAAGCACAGTTATTGGTGAAGTCACTGACAGAAATGGTATAGAAGAACATTGCTACAGGTTTTTTTGGAGTGTTTTCTGAAGTTCTAAAAATTCATCCTCCCAGTAAGTCCACTGTGGAACCTGTTATGTTCAATACATAGGCTCGGAGAAAAGGCATTCCCATCTTCAGTTCCATTTGGTGTCACAAAACTGGAACAAATGTTTGAGCGAAACTGCTCACAATAACAGAGAGGCGTTTTACCTACTAGAAAGATGTACAATGCGGCTAAGTCGTTATCCACTCCTTAATGTACAAAACACTTTATAAGAGGTTATAAAAAGGTATCAAGGGGGAGAGGACTTTTTTAAAGCACCACTATTATGAAATGCTTTCCCTTAACCAGATCCAAAATATGCTCCCTGTTCTAGACAATTTAGAACAATCTAGACAGGGAGCATAGGCAACACGGGTTTGGGAAATGGGGGGGTGACGAAGGAAGGCAGCTTGCACAGCCCCAGGAGGTGGCAGCACAGCCCCAGGAGCCACCATCGCTTCCTGGGGCTGTTCTCAGCCCAGAGAGGAACCAACGTGAGGCCCCAGCAAATATTTGCCTTTTATTCCCCTAAAAAAAAATAGAGGGGAAATGGGGCTGGTCCCCCCTTGCTGCTGCACCCTATGGGGACACCACAAAGATGTCTGCAGGGGG
Organism: Somateria mollissima; assembly: GCA_951411735.1. Taxonomy (NCBI): domain Eukaryota; kingdom Metazoa; phylum Chordata; class Aves; order Anseriformes; family Anatidae; genus Somateria; species Somateria mollissima. The sequence goes on from OX598329.1 coordinate 4,731,052, forward strand.
GGGGGTCCCAATGCCTAAAATTCCTCCCGTTCCCAGCAAATACACGAGGTTGTCAAAGAAATTAAGGTGTAGATGAGTGTGTCCAGCCTGGGATTGGGGCCTTTGCTGTAAAAAAATGTGGGATTGGGGTCGTTGCTGTAAATAATTGAGGCATTGGAGGCTTTACTATCATAATTTGGGGACTGGAGACTTTGCTATCAAAATTTTGGGATTGGAGACTTTGCTTTAAAAAAAAATACGTGGGGTTGGAGCCTTTGCTGTCAAAATCCGGGGACTAGGGTCCTTCCTGTAAAAAAAAATGTGGGATTGGAGACTTTGCTTTAAAAAATTGTGGGATTGGAGATTTTGCTGTAAAAAAAATGTGGGATTGCAGCCTTTACTATCAAAATCAGGGGGTTGGAGCCTTTGCTTTTAAAAGTTGTGGGATTGGAGACTTTGCTATCAAAATTGTGGGATCAGAGACTTTAAAAAAATGTGGGGTTGGACACTAAAAAATTGTGGGATTGGAGCCTTTGCTGTAAAAAATTGTGGGATTGGAGCCCTTGCTGTGAAAAATGTGGATTTTTTTTTTTTTTTTTTTTTTTGGTCTTCTGAAGGTCCTGCTCAACAGTTTGGGGCGTCACAGCGGAGACACCTCCCTAAATCCCAGCCTCGTTGGGACTTGGGGCACCCAAGGGACGGTGACACCCAAGGGACGGTGACACCCCGGGCATGGTGACGCCGCCAGCGTCCCGTAATCTCCCCGTCACGCCCCGTCCCGCCGGCCGCCTGCTGCCCTGCGATAAGGCCAGGGATTTCCGAGACACCATGCTTCGTTAGGGCTCTGCTAATTAACCCCCCCCCGCCTTGCCCACCCGGACACCCAAAAAATGGGGAAAGAAAACCACTTTTTGGCTACAGGAGGTGGCACGAGGTTTCAGGACGAGCTGGTTGACCGCAGACGCCCCTAAAACACCCAAACTTGTTTTTTTTTGTTGTTATTGTTGTAATTTATTTTTTTGGGGGGGGGTGACACCCCCGGCCCCCCCGGCCGGGTTTATCTGGTTCTCCGGGCTGAGTCACCCCGGGGCAGGGCCGGGTTTTGGGGTGTGCCCCCCCCCACCTCGGTGGGGCCTTGTCTTAAAGGAGGGTCCCCTTTTTTGGGGTCAGGGGGCCCTTTTTGGGGGGTTAGGGGTCTCTTTTTTTGGGGGGGTGTCTTTTTTGGGGTACCCCCAGCATTTTGGGGGGGGTCTCTTGGTTGTTTGGGGTGTGGGGGTGCTTCCCGTCCTCTTTGGGGGCACCTGGGGGGGATTTTGGGGGGGGTCCCTGCTAATGAGGGGGGATTTGGGGGTTCCCCTGCCTGGGAGGGGTCCTGACTTTTTGGGGGAGGGGGTTTCTGGGGGGGTCCTTTGCTGAGGGAGGGGTTCTGGCCCTGAGGTTTAGATTTTGGGGAGGGTCCCAGCTTTTGGGGGGGGGATTTTGGGGGTGCCTCTCCCTTGGGGGGGGGGGTCCTGATTGGGGAGGGGTCCTGGGGGGGGTCCTGAGGGGGGTTCCTGCCTTTGGGGGGGGGGTCTCAGCTTTTGGGGGGGGTTTTGGGGGGGACCCTGCTGCGTGGGGGGGGTCCCAGCTTCTGGAGGGGGGGTTCTGGGGGCCCTGCTTTTTGGGGGGGGAGTCCTGGGGGGGGTTCCCTGCGTGGGGGAGGGGTTTTTTGGGGGGGAGTCCTGGGGGGGGGTTCCCTGCAGGGGGGGGGGCCCTGGCCCTGGGGGGGGGGGGGGGGGCTGGGGGCATCCCCGCTCCTTGAGGGGGGCCCCTCCCTTCCCCCTTCCCGCCTGGCCCCGCCCCTCCCTCTCCCCTCCCCTCCCATTGGCCCCCCGAAGCCGGAAGCGCCCCACCCCCTCCCCCAAACCACCAATAACCCTCATCGTCCCCTCACCCCTTCCCCACCCCCTCGTCCCTTCTCCCACCCAATCGCGCTCCGCCTCCCTCTCCTCCACCCAATCAGCGCCCGAACCCCCGCGCGGGGTGGAGAGGCGGCGTCCAATAGCGCGGCGCGGGGGGCGGGGCTTCAGCTGAGGCGGGGCCGGGCCCCGAGCCCCGCTCACCCCCGGTCCCGGGCCCGGGCCCCGGAGCGCGGCGATGGCGGCGGCGGCGGCGGCGGCGGCCGGGGAGGGCGGCGGAGACCCCGGGGGCCGCATCCAGCTGCTGCTGGCGGCCGCCGAGTTCCTGGAGCGAAGGGAGCTGGGCAGCGGAGCCGCCCCGGTGGCTTCCCGGGGGGTTCCGGTGGTACCGGCGGTTCCTTACCGGGCCGGCCCCGCTGAGGCCGAGCACGGCTACGCCTCGGTGCTGCCCGGCGGAGAGCGGAGAGGGGCCAGGAGGAGGGCGAAGGGCAGGAGGAGCGGAGGGGGAAGCAGGTAACGGGGGGGTGGGGGGGTGGCCGTTACCGGGGGGATACCGGGACCTTGGGGGGGGGAGGGGGGGGGAACCGGGAGGGGTGGGGGAGGGGTCGGGGGACCGGGGGGGGGCTTGGGCGGACCGGGGGGGGGTGGTGGTGGCCTCGTGTTATGGGGTAGGGGGTGAGAGGGGGGTTACCGGGGGTTACCGGGGGGTTACTGGGGGGTACCGGGGTTGGGGACAGGTCACGGGGACGTTGGGGACCCCGGGGGGATTTGGGGACCCCGCTGTCACCGGGGTTAGGGGCTGTCGGTGTCCCCTGTCATGGGGTAACGGGGGAGGTTGGGGACTTAGGGGATGTTTGGGGACGCTTGGGGACAGCGGTGGCAGTGGGGGGGGGGGCCTTGGGGACCTCAGGGGGATTTGGGGACCCCGGGGGGATTTGGGGACCCCGCTGTCACCGGGGGAAGGGGGGCTGTCGGTGTTCCCTGCTGTGGGATGATGGGGCCCTTGGGGACCCTGCTGTCACAGTCTGTGTCCCCGTTATAGGGCAGGGCTGGGGGGGACACCTGGGGACACCCCTGTCACAGGGCACGGGGCCAGGCTGCTCAGGACCCCCCCCAGGACACCCCCAGAACCCCCCCAAGCTGCCCTAAGCCTCCTCCACCCCTAGGGGCTCACCTCAGTGACCCTAAAACCCCACCTAGGGACCCTAAGCCACCTCCAGGAGACCCTAAACCCCCCCCTGAGGACCCTAAAACTCCTCCAGGAGACCCCAAAACCTGCTTGAGGACCCTAAAACCCCCTCTAGGGGACCCTAACCCCCCCCCCCAGGTGTCCTAAACCCCTCTGAGGACCCCAAAACCCCGCCGGGTTCGGTGCTGGGGGAGTGCCGGGGGGGAGTCCCACACGTCACAGGCTTGGGGCCGTGACGGGAACCTCCCTTCTGGGGCGAACCCGGCCCTAAAGGCGCGGCCGTGACGTGGCAGCCGGGTCCGACACCGGGGCCGCCGGAGCATTTCGGGTTCGAGGGCGGTGTCGAAAGCGAAACTCATCCCGGTTCCCTTTAGGGGATGAATCCTGCCGGGGTTTGGGGTCGGGCGCTGCTGTGGTGCTTGGTGCTGAGATAAATCTCGTCTGGGTTTGGGGGTCTGCCCCAAAAGCCCTCTAGGCTCTGGGTGCCCGCCCCAGCCTTGTTTTTGGGATGGACCCATAGGTGCTCGTCCCCCACCCCTCTCCCTGCCTCCCCAAAAGGAGGGGACCCTTGTGCCCCCCAAGGATGGCAGGTGTCAGCCCCAAAAGGAGGAAACCCTCTTGTCCTCCAAGGGTGGAAGGCAGGTGTCGACCCCAAAAAGAGGAAACCCTCGTGTCCCTTGGGGCTGGCAGGTGGGGACTGGCCCCAAAAGGAGGGGACCTTCACATCCCCAAGGGTTGCAGGTGGGTGTCGACCCCAAAAAGAGGGGACCCTGTACCCCCGGGGTTTTTTATGAGCAGTTCTGGTTGGAGCCCCCCATCCCGGGAGCCTTCCCCCAAAACATTTCCCACCCTAGCCCAGAGCGAGCGACCCCAAATGATTTGGGGACGCAGCAGAACAAATCCGATTCATTTTCTCCTCCCACCTCGGCACCGGCCATGTCTCCGGGACCCCGTTACCAGCGGTGACACCGCATTGGGGACCGGGGCCACCTCTGGGGACTTCGACCCCACAACAGGTCCGGCCGGGGCCGTGCCCGGAGCTGTTTGCCCAGGGTGGAGTGGTGCTGAGCTGGCACCAGCCCCTGCCCTGTCCCCAGCGGGTTTGTCCGCGTGACACCGGCTGCGGGCACCACCTTTTTCCACGTTTTTTCCCCCATTTTCCATCATCTGGTCGTTTTTTTATTATTTTTCCCCGTTTTGGGGCGCCCCAGGGGTTTTGTTCCCTCCTCCGATGCGGTTTTTGGGGGGTGCGCAGCGCCCGAGTTCCCCTTCGGGGAGCTTTGGGGCCGATTCCTTGTTTTGAGGCGGTTTTGGTGAATCAGAAGGAGCAGGACGCATCCACACGGAGTCATTGGGGAAGCCAGGATCCGGCCGTGCCCATCCTCGCCCTGCTGCCCAGGGGAGGGCTTCAAAAATCCCTTTCTGGGGAGTTTAGGGTGCAGGAGGGGGGTTCTCAGCCCCCCGAAGTGGGGAGCAGGAGCAGAAATCCCCCAACTCCCCCACCTTCACCTGTACGTTATGATGTGTGCTTGCAAAAAATCAACACCCTAAAAGGATTAGACCCAGAACAGCCCCAAAATGAAGCCACCAAAAAGAAAATTAATCAATTAATCAAAAGGGAACTTGAACAGGGAGGGCCACGGGAGATGGAGAGCCTCCGCATCCCCGAAGCGTGCGGGGTTTGCGCACCTGTAGGTGCATTTTTTGGTGTTTTAGGCACAAATTCACGTTTTTCTTGAGAAAAACGTGCGCTGAGCCGGAGGCCCGGCTGAGTTCCCGTGGGCTCGGTTTCGGGGCCGTGTTGGGATGGAGCAACTTTTCCCCTTCCTGCCTGCAGATACGCACGTCGGCGCTGGGCCTGCGGTCGCTCTCTCGGTGCTTCCTCTTCTCCAAAAAGTCTCCGCCACGAGGCCGGAGAGTTTTTTTGGGGTGTGTGCTGTGTGCCCTGAGCCCTGCCACCGAGACGTCCGCGTGTTCCCAGTCCTCGTAGCCAGAAAGCTTCTAAAAACGAGCCTCGCCCCGTTAAAATCCCATTTTAGGGTTTTCCTCACCCATTTATTGCCGTTCATTGGGGTGATTCTCTGTCATACTGTGCCACCAAGTGTCCTGTGCCCGGTCCCCACCCGGTTTGATGTCCCCAGGGTCTCCCCTGTCCCCGTTCCCCCTGTGGTGTCCGTTCTCACACCGCACCCCCCTACAGGACCTAACGCCGTGTCCGTTCTCTTCCAGGTCGACACACAACGAGATGGAGAAGAACAGGTGAGTGCTGGCGGCTCACTCAGACACAAATTTGAACAAATCCCTTCTCTTCAACCCACGCTGGGGCCGTTCGGGTCCTGTCCCCGAGGGAGAAGCGAGCGAGTGCCCGTGGGCAGCGGGATTTGGGCCTCGGAGCCAGGGAGGGACGGGATGGGACGGGGTGTGCGGGCGGCTCGCGGCGTCACCCGGATGGGGTGCTCAGGCTCCAAGCATTTCCTGTCCCTGGGCGTGCAGTGAGCAGACAGGGACGGTGCTCAACTATAATAACGTTGACCCCAAAAGGCTGCGGTTTTGGGGTAGGGAGAGTGTGCAGGCACCTCCCAAAATGCTCCGCAGGCGCTCTCCAAATACCGCTCCCATCCTTGGGGTGCAGTGGTGAGCTGGAAGCCTCTTTCCCAGGAAGGTCCCGCACGTGTTAATTGGTCTGTGGCTTCGTAATGCGCCGTTACGGGGTTTAATTTAAACCCTGATTAATTTAAAACCCGTTTAAATTAACCCCCTGCGCAGCTCTCCCTGCGAAGCTACCGGAGTTCAGCCGGGCTGGAAAATTCTGTGGAGGTGCAAGGCTGGAGCTGTGAATGCAACCGTGGTTATTTGGGACAGGCTGGTGAGGTCTTTGTAGGGGTGGAGGATGGCTTTGAGTCCTTTAAGGGCTTCTCTTTTCCTCTCTTTGGCTTGGATGAGGCTCAAATATTGTGGGGTTTTGTTGCCTGCTGCCAGCAAAGGGCTCACGTGGACTCGGTTGGTTTGTACCTGGAGGCAGAACTGCCCCTGTCCTGAGTGATGTGAGTTAGGGACGGACAGGGCCATTTATTCCTCCTTTCAAAAGCCTGAGAAAATCAGCATCTGGTTACCCAAAAAAAACCCCGCAGAGGACATCAGGCCGCGTTGCACCCCTCTTGCAGCGGCGCCGTGTTGAAATCCCGTCGGCTGCGTTGCGCCACGAGCGCGGTGAGCACGGTCACCTCCCGTCCTTCCGCCCCTCTGCGCGGAAACGAGGTGCAGGGCGACGAGCCCCGTCCTCGTTAGGTGCTGCTGCAAGCTGTCCTCGTTAGCTGCTGCTCCGAGGTGTCCTCCTGCAAACCCCGCCGGGCTCGAGCCGGGGAATTGTGGTCTCGACCTGCTGGCGCTCCCCGCTCGCTCCCCTTCGTGCCAGGTCTCTCTGTTGTGTTTTTTTTTTAAGCACGGCAGCAGTTTGGGTTAGGCAAAAGCTGCAAAAAGTGCTCTTTAATGCACGCTGCACCACCTGGAAGGGGAAACCGAGGCGTGTTGTAATCCAGCAAACCGCTCAGCATCGGCAAAGCCGAGCGGGTTGCGGCTGCACCTCCTCCACCCCATCCCATCTGGGTGTTAGCACCGAAACACAGCTTCTGCTCAGCCCGAAAACTGATTTTTTTTCCATTTCTCCTTCTTACGGTGCTGGTTACGAGGTGCTGTGCCAAAGAGAGTTAACCGAGGACCCCGATTTTGTTGCTGCAGCTCACGGGGAGCACGGTGGGGCTGGCTCCTCAGCCTGAGAGCATGCGGGTTGATGGCACAGCCGGCCGTCCCTGCACAGCTCCTCTTGGCTCTTCCCCCTGCGACTGAAAATAAGCTTTGGAGAGGCTCCTCTCCGAGCCCGTTGGTGTTTGGGATTCCCCCCAGCGGGCGTGTTTTGTTTGTGCTGGTATTCAGCAGGCACTTTGTGTAGGCAAATGCCTGTTTACTCCCCGACGTGCCCGGAACGAGATAGGCAGGTCGCTCGTTGCAAAATCCCCGTGGCCGCCTCTGTCAGCTTCGGGTATTTCAAAGACCGGTGTTGCAACCTAAACGTAACCTAAATATCGGGGCTGGGGCGCCCAACACGAGGCAAACCGGCCGTGCTGGGAGCACCTCAGCCGCCGAGGGACCTCCGTGGGCACCCAGAGCTTCACCCGTGGGTGCAGCAGCGGGGTGGGAGCCGTAAAGCATCAGTACAGGTGTTAGGGCAGGTGAAATCCTACTCAAAACAGATATAGGGGATGCGCTGGGTTTGCAGCTCCCTGCTGCTGCCCTCCTCAACCTCTTGAGGCATGGCTGAAGCCTGTCAAGGACCGGAGGCACCCATGGGTGCAGGTTTTTGGGGGAGACCCCGGGCTGGCAGCCAGTGGTGTGGGCAGGGGGCTCGTCCCCATTAGCACTCTGTGGGTCAAACCCAGTCTGTCCTGAGACCGTCCTCCTTTCCACAGCTCTTAGAAGCCTGACAGGCGTGTCAGCCTCGATTTCTCATGGCCATGAGCCAAAACACGAGCCAAAAGTCCCAGCTGATCTTTGTCTTCATCTCCAGCATCTCCAGCTACCGGGGCCGGGTAGCCGGGGCCGGAGCGCTGAGCTCAGCGGTGCAGGTCCTGAGCCTGGGAGCTCTTCTCGCCAGCTGGTGGATGCCTGCAGAGCTGGCCACGGGTTTTTTAGGGGACAGAGCAGGCAGCAGGCCATACGTCTGCCTTAACGGGCTGCCCTAAACTGGCCAGAACCCGTGGAGACCAAGCTGATACCGCGGGTCGGAGAGAAATTCCTCTGTTGGTTTGAGAGATCGGATCTCGGAGCAGCGTGCTGGGAATAAATGGTTTTCTGAGCCCAGACGAGCAATTGCTCTCATTTATCATCTTTCCTGGCTTGTAACCACCCCAACTATCTGCGTGCAGAGGTTAAAAGCTGCTCGGGGAGCACACACCCGAGCGCTCATCGTGCTGTGTCCATGTCTTGCAGGCGAGCCCACCTGCGGTTGTGCTTGGAGAAGCTGAAGATGCTGGTGCCGCTCGGGCCCGAAACCAACAAACACACGACGCTGAGTTTGCTAATGAGAGCGAGATTGCACATAAAGGTGAGTCCAGGTTGGGTCGGGACCACGCAGGGGGAACCTCTGGGCAACACACCAAAATTGTGCCCCAAAACCAAGTTGTGCCCTAAAACCTGTGGGGTGCGAGAGCTGCCGATGTGCTGCCGGATGGCACTGACCGAACCCCAGAGGGCAGAGGGCTCAGGAAAAAGCTTTTTGACCCCAAATTCCCAAAGCTTTTATTCTGGTGTCATTGGGAGGGGAAGCTTTGTTTCAATTAGACGAATGCCGAGCTCAGTTTTAAGACCTGCAGTGCCATACGTAGTGTGGGATTTGGGGGCATCTAGAGCCTCAAACCTGCCTGGGGTTGATGCCAGAGGTCAGGATTGTTTTCCCTGCAGTTACTGCAGCAAGTCTGTGTAAAACCCTACAAACAGGCACGTGGGCAGCTGCCACTCTGCCCTAAAGTTCAATTTCCACGTGTTTGATACTGCAGAGCTGCCCAGAGGCCTTAGGAACGAGACAGGTTCAAAGTACTGCCTGCTAGAGGTGGGAGGATGTTAGCAGGACCTCTTGTTTTCTTTTCCAGAGCATTTACAACTTTATTGTTTGTCCTTTAAACTTTGACTCAACAGAGCTCTCGCTGAGCGCATTATTTAGTTTTATGGACCAGCAGATAAGCGGGGCGGTGCAGCGGGGGAGCTCTGGCGTCAGCCTGCGTGCAGCCAGCGACTTATCGGAGACTGAAAATATATAAATAGGGTTGGGCTGGCTCCAGTGCCACCGTCTGGAGGAGGAAACCTCTCACGTGTGTGCGGTGTGGATGTCATCGGGTCTGTTTGGCCCGGCTCTCCGGGCCAGATGCTGCTTCCATTTCCTCCAGGCTGCGGGAGGAGGAGAGCAGTGCGTGCGTGTGAGGAAATTCTGGTTCATGCAGCTCAGGCTGGGTATGGGCAAGCTTTTACTGGTCCCAGTCGTGCAGTCCTTGGGAAGAAATCCCCCGTGTGGCAGTAGACACGGGTCACTGGTGCCTGAAATGGCGTGGAGCAGGCAGAGCACGCGGTGCCAGGGAACAGCCGTTGTTGCTGCACTGTGCGGCCAAAGCATGGGGTTCCCAGGGAGTCTGAGAGGTTTGGGATCATTGGGATGGAAAATATAAGGGCTGTGGGCTGCGATGGGTGGAGGAAGTAACGCTGTCTGGTCTCTCCACCTCTGCAGAAGCTTGAAGACAGCGACAGGAAAGCCCTCCACCAAATCGACAAGCTGCAGCGGGAGCAGCGGCACCTGAAGAGGCAGCTGGAGAAGATGGGCGTGGAGAGACTACGGATGGACAGCATCGGATCCACCGTGTCCTCCGAGCGCTCAGACTCGGACAGAGGTGAGAGGACCCTTGCTGGTGGGCGAGCAGCACTGGGGGGGGGGGGGGTCTCGTGGCCGTCCTGTAACACCGCCCTTTGTCCTTGCAGAAGAGATAGACGTGGACGTGGAGAGCACGGACTCGCTGCCCGCAGACCTCGACTGGAGCAGCAGCAGCAGCCCGAGCGACTCGGATGAAAGAGGGAGCCTGCAGAGCGTGTGCAGCGACGAGGGCTACTCCAGCTCCGGCGTGAAGAGGTTGAAGTCGCAGAGCAATCAGAAGCCGTGCCCCGCTCTCTAAGGAGCGACTCCCGGAGCCGTTCCGCCCGCCGCTCTCTCCCCGTTGGATCTCGTTAGGTAGGACGCCGGACCCGCACTTCTCCTTGCACGTAAATCTTGCACCACCGACAGAAATGAAGCCTGCTTTGCCCGAAAAAGTGCCCGGAGAGCACGCTGCCCTCTGCAGCACGCGGCCCATCGCATCCACTCGCTTCTCTTCCCGTCGGGGAAACTCATCTCGGTGAGACCGCACATTCCAGCCAGACCTCGACGCGTCCGAGAATATCACAGCGGTAACAGCAGCGCCGGGAGACCTCGGCTGTTCTTCGCCTTGCTGTTACCACCCGGTATTCTGGATCTGCGTGGCGTTTGCCCAGCAGTGCCACGTCCCTAACAATCAGCAGCAGGGCCCAGACGTGCGTCGTTGGGCGACGAGCCGAAGGGAGACCCATAGGGAAACCCAGCCTTAGGTAGCTTGGATCCAGGAGAGGGCAGAGGCAGGTCTGCGAGAGGAGAGTTTCGGCTGCGAGCTGCTGGAGCGTTACTCAGAGGGCTTCGGGTAGGACCCCTTCAGCTTTGACACGTCTCAGAAATTCCTGTAGTCCCTAAAACCAAATGGTACGATCCTCGTCCTGTGCAATGTCTGACCTCACGCGCTGCGGCCGCGTATTTTACTGTTCTAGGCGAGCGTTCCTAGGACGTCCTTCACGCTTCTTGTCTCGGGGATAATTTTTTCTACCTCGGAGAGATGAACAAAGATTATCTCCATCCCTTTAGCACAAAAAAAAAAAAAAAGATGATGCCTCAGTTGTTTTCTAGAAGCGACGCTTGGCCCCGCTCACACCCCTCGTGAAAGTTTAGCAATAACCGGCAGCCAAGCACTCGCCTTTTCCAGGACATGGCTCCTGGCGAGTCCCCACGGGGTGCCGCTGGTGTTAAAGCACTTGGCCGGCTGGCGGGGTTGTTTTTAGGCACTCAGAGAGGTTTCCCAAGGCTTTTGGGGCTTCCCAAAGCCTTTGGTTGCCGCCTCAGAGAGAGAAAACCAAACAGGAAAGGAAAGGCCGACCCCCTGCCCCGCAAGCCGTGGTTTCCGACCCTGCAAACGTGCTTGGGTCGAAGCTAACCAGAGCACACCTAAATGTACATAGACCACGCGAGCTATAAATAGTATTTATTCCTTTTCTATGAAACTGGTGTCACGGAGATATCTTCTGATGACTTTTATAGATGTTCTGGAATCTTTGTACGTAGAGGTCCGCTAACGGAGAGAGAGAATTTCTTTTCTTTTTTGGCTCGAAACGTTTGAAGCTCTTTCTATTCCGCCCACCCGGCAAACCTCTGGCGACGAACACCGAGCGTGCGGTGCAGCACGCCGACCTCCCGGCCCCGCGTTCGGCCACGAGCAGCTTTGTGGCTTCGCTCTCCAAGGGCTCCGGAGCTCCTCCAAGCACCAAAACCCATCCTGCCATCATTAAACACTCCCGTGAGACACACAGGTCCTGAGACTTCGCTTGTCAAGCTGCCAAAAGCCACTAAAACACCCAGCAAGGTGCAAACAAATGAACTATTAGTCTGTTTTTATTTTATCTTTTAATCCCTAAGCAATTTTTGGATCATTTGGACTCTTTGAGAAGCAAGAGGAGGGGAGACAGGGCTAGTGGATCGCTAAAATCTCCGAAGTCTGTGCTCTGCTTGTGTGCGCTAGGTTTTGGAAAGAAAAAGCAGCACGAGAAATGTTCCTGGAGCAGCTGGAGCTGTCCGCCCAGCAGATTTGCACTGATCTACGCCTCGTGTAAGCCTTCTGCACTGGGAGAAGTCCGAGTCTTCCCGAGTCCGAGAGCGAGCTCGAAGCGGTCCACTTTAAAAAAAGACAAAAAAAAACCAAACCAACAAACAACACAAAAAGACAAAAATAGGAGGACAGAAGCCACGAGGCAAGCTGAGAGGCTGCCCTTTGGGGTCTGCCCTTTTGCTGCACGATGGCTTGGGGTCTTTCCAGCTCTTTTTTTCGGCCACTTTCCCCCCACCACCACTGCAGGTGCTGCTTTGGTGCCTCCGAGCCCAGCGCTGCGGCTCCTGCTGCCTTCGGGATGGGAACCACAGCGTTGAGTCTTCAGAAAAGCAACGAGAGAGAAAAATGCTGTGTTTCACTTTCAGTTAGGCGTACCCAGTCTTAAGGCTTTGACTCTGTAAATTTGAGTGTGTGTGTGTGTGTGTGTTGTGCCTTTTTTTGGGTTAACGGCGTTGTTTTGGTGAAATGCTGTGTGTTTTGTTTCGTTTTCCTTTTTACTTTTTTTTTCTCCCACTATAAAGCAGTAATTAATTGACCTTTGCACTGTTTGGACGTGCTCCTCTCCAGCTTGACGGCGCCGAAGAGCTCCACCCTTGGAAAACGAGGCACTAAAGTTGAACTGGCGCGAGGCGGAAACCCCGGGCTTTTTCCCCAAAACTCCCAGCGGGTGCCGCACCCGCTCGGTGCGCCCAGCGGCTCTGTTAGCGCCGCTCTCCGTTTTGCCAGCCTTTTCCTCGAATTCACACCAGCATTACTAAGAAATAAGCTGCAGCAATTAGATTTTTGTAGATTATTTAAATAAAAAAAAAAGTGGGGGGACAGCGAGGAGCCGCTCACGCCCCCCACGTTTACGATTGCACAGACGTGTGCGAGCCCAAACCACGCTTATTTTTTTTTTTTTTTTGGGGGGGTGTTTTCCTTGTGGAGGAGCAGATCTGGTGCAGATGGCTCTTATTTTTGGGGAGAGCTCGGAGCTGCTTGCGACGGGCAGAGGAAGGGATCGGGCAGCGTCCTGCCGCCGTCCTGCCCGCGCCGCTGCTCCTCTCCTGGGCATTAGCGGCCGCACGCCGCCCCGGCACCTTGCTCCGTCCCGCAGCACTTCTGCCCCCCTGTAGCAATAGGTACGGGCTCGGCCTCCCCCCACGGCCCCGTTTTTGTACCCGATTTCAGGTTTTGACACTGTACTGTAGCGGGAGGAGTTCTGCCTTGGCCACGCTCCCTCTCTGCTCCCCTCGTAGCGCTTGTGGCAGGTGCCAGCAGCCGGATTCCCAAAGCACCTGGACCGTCCCCGTGCCCGTTCCCATCCCACACCCCACCTTTTGGCCAGAAGAAATTGCGCAGAGGCGTCTCCATCCCCCTGCTGCACGCCTCGCGAGCCTTCCCGACCCTTTATGTGGTCTGGGTGCGCTTTTGCTGCGTTTTCTTTGCCCTTTCCCTATTTTTTTTCCCCCGTTTTGCTTCCAAATTGCCCCCAAACCACCCCCCCTTGCCTGGCTTTCTCACTGGCTTTTATTCCCGGACTGAACGGGGCAGCAGCAGATGGGAGAAGGCGAATTTTGGTTCTGGCCGTTCAGCTCCCGGTGTAAATACCCCGGCATTACACCTCCTGTGTCGAGACCACCCAATGGTGCTTTTTCTTACAGTTAGCACAGGCGATTTTAGGAAGTTCAGAGGTGTTTTAGGAGAGTCTTGCTGTGTGTATGTAAACTTCTGTATTGTTTGACTGTTAGACAATAAATTATTTCATTACCAAAGCGAGCCGCCTGCTGCTTTCCCAACCGAGCGGGGGGTGCCTGGGGGCGTCCCCCTCCCTTTCTCCTGTGCTTTGGGTCTCGAGAAGCGCCCCCAATGTTGCCTGGGGTGGGGGGCTCAGCTCTGCTCCTTCCCCTTCCTCCCCCAGCAGGCAGAGCTGGTCCCCAGGCTGCTCCCAGGGGGGCTGCGAAGCCATGCGGCGCTCAGAGATGTATTTTTTCCTAAGCAAAACACACTATTTTACTCATTATCCTCCTTTTTTTTGGGCAACGATGAAGGCTCTGAGCCTGGCAATGGCTTTTCTGCAGTGCAATTTGGTTCCCCACAGCATCCTCCAGATCCTCACAGCACCTCTATCCCATACCCTTCACCCTGCAGCCTCCATTTTGCATCCTCCACCCTTTAGCCTGTATCCTCCACCCTTTATCCCTCCTCCTTCATCCTGCCTCTTCCTATCTCTCATCCTCCACCCTTTATCCCACATCCTTCACCTTTTATCCCCCCCCCCTTCTCCTGCCTCCTCCCCCCGCCTCCTTCACCCCTTATCTCGTGCCCTTCACCCCGCAGCCCATATCCTCCACCCTTTATCCTCTGCCCTTCACCCTGCGTCCCATCCTTCCCCTGCATCCTTCCCCTGCTTGCAGCGGGACCAATGTGGCTGGGGGAGCTCAAAGGGGAGCAAAACCCCAGGGAAAAGGGGTCTGGGAGGGCAAAGGAGCAGAGCAGGGCCTGGGGCTGGCCCTAACGAGGCTGTGCTAACGAAGCAACACACATCACCTGCCATGGGGCTGTGCCCCGTTGGGATCCAGGGCAGGGATCCCAAAGCCTCTTAAACCCCCTGGGGGCTTGCTGTGGGGCTCCCACCCTGCCTGGGTGCTTGGGGGTGCTTTGGGTGCTGGGTCCCCTCTTTTAGGGGCAGCTCCTGAGGCTGGGGGGGAGCAGAGCAGCCCTGGGGTGCCCCCCAGCCTTCCTTTAGTGAGTTTGTGGGTGCTGCAGCACCGTCCCCGTGGGGCTGAGCAGCACGGGGTTGTGCCTACGCAGCAAGGGGCAGCCAGAAGAAAATCAGAACTGCCTGAGATGGGTGCTTTATTTCCTTTTGTTAATTTTTTTTCCTATGTCCTGCAGCAGGGTGAGCGGTGCCAGCCTGATCGGTGCAAGCCTGTGAGGTTTTGGCAACGAGGGGGGCACGGGGATGGGGGTGGGAGCCCCCCCTACGGTCTGGGGGCTGCTGGAGCACTGCGCTTGGCTCCCAGAGCTCTTCTCGCTGCGGGGCTGGGGCGAGGACCCCGGTCTCCTCCTGTCCCCATCCTCCCCGTGCCCTTGGGAGGGAGGCCCTGGCTGAGGCTGGACGGTGCTGTGCTGCCTCCTCCCAGGGGTGGGGGGGGGCCTCGTCCTGCAGCTGCTGGGGGGGTTTCAGCCCCGGGGGTGCTCTCCGGGATGGGGCGAGGCAGGGGGGAGCAGTGGTTGTGCTGCTAGAGCTGCCCCCCGCTGTGGTGCCCCCCCCCAAGGGCTGCTCTCTCTGTGCCCCCCCCCTGGGGAAGATGCAGCCAGCGATGGCGCTGGGCTCTGCGGGGGGGGTGTAAAGTGTGAGGAGCCCCCCCCCCCCCCAAATACAGGAGCGAGGAGAGGCTGGAGCGACCCAGCAGCACAAACTTCGCATTTTTAGCACGTGCTGCACTCGGGTGGGGGAACCCCAAGTGCCCCCCAGCCCCTGCTCAGCCCCAAAGTCTCCAGCTCACCCCAACTGAAGCCAGGGCTCCCCAGGGCAGCGGTGATGCTTGGCTGGGGGGGCCCCCTGGGTGTGGACACCCCTATATTTGGGGTGCAGCCCCCCTCGAGCCCCCCACCTGCCATTCCTGGGTGCAGCGAGGAGCAGCGTGCACCCGGCGAGCGGGACTGCTTCTTTTTCCAGCTGCTTGCTGGAGGGTGAGCAGGTAACCAGCCCTTCTGTGCCGGGTTTTTTTGTCTCTTCCAGGCTAACCTCTGCCCGCCTGGCGGCCCCGGTGACCCAGGGGCTCAGGGGAAGGTGATGGTGGCGAGCGGGGCGAGCTCCAGCGCTGGCTCCAGCGCCGGCGCCTGCTGCTCGGAGAAGGCAGGGGGCTGGCGGCTGCCGTGGTGGCCGTACTCGAACTTGATGCGCAGCTCGCCGATGCGGGAGTGAGGTAGGATGTTGGGGATCCACTCGATGATGAAGGGGGTGGGCTCCTTCTGGGTGGGAGAGGTGTTCCCTGGGGGGGAGAAGAGGGTGAGGAGGGGGGCCTGGGACCTCTCCTTGTGGTCCCAGGAGGAGGCTGGTTGGGTTTTGGGGTGTTGTCCTTGCAGGGGGGCTTCTAGATGAGTTTTTTTGGGGGGGAGGGATGTGCGACTTGTGGGTGTTCAATTTCAGGCAGAGGTGGCTGTCAAGGGGGGCTTTGTTGGGAACAGGGGCTGGAGAAAAACCTCATCTTGTACCTAAGTGCTTTTTTGGGGTGTGCAGGGACCCTTTATTGAGGGAACTCCCCCCGTGTGGAGGTCTGGGGGGAGCCCCCCTCTTCCTCATGGGGTTTCCTCCCTGTAGGGGTGCCCTGGGGGGGGGATTCCTCAGCACCTGGGGGGTTTCTTCGTGCGCTGGGCCGCGCTGCCCCCTGCCCACTCACCCACTTTGAGGAAGGTTTTGAGCTCCAGCGGCCGGATGGCCGGCTGCTTCTCCAGGCGCCCGTAGGTCTCGGCGATGCTCTCCACCTCCACCTTGGGGCACTTGAAGAGCTCGTAGGTCCCGTCCCGGTTCTGGATGAAGCTGCGCGTGATCTCCAGCGGCAGCTGCCGGCAAGCACGGGAGCACCCAGGTAAGGAGCTCGGCTACCGCGCGGCAGCGTGGTGCGGGGAGCGCCTTCCGTCCCCCCTTACCTCGGGCGTGTCAAAGATCTGCTTCACCTGCAGGATGTTGGTGATGTGCCACGTGTACTTGGAGAAGGTCCCCAGGGGAAGGGCGTCTTTGCGGACGAAGGCTGGGGAAGGAAAACGGAGTTAGGGGGGGCTGGGGGCGAGGAAAAGGGAATTAAGGGTGGCTGGGGAGGAGGAAAATGCGCTTAGGGGAGGCTGGGGGGGAGGAAAACTGAGCTAGGGGAGGTTGGGGGGGAGAAAAACAGTTAGGGGTGGCTGGGGGAAAGGAAAATGGAGCTAGGGGTGGCTGGGGGGGAGGAAAACGGAATTAAGGGTGGCTGGGGAGGAGGAAAATGCACTTAGTGGAGGCTGGGGGGGAGGAAAACTGAGCTAGGGGAGGTTGGGGGGAAGGAAAATGGAGCTAGGGGAGGTTGGGGGGAAGGAAAACGGAGCTAGGGGTGGCTGGGGGGGAGGAAAACGGAGCTAGGAGTGGCTGGGGAGGAGGAAAGTGGAGTTAGGGCTGCCCTGAAATGCTGGGGGGAAGCTGCAGGATGGGGCTGGTGCTGCAACTTCATTTTTTCTTTCTCTTTGGCTGCCCTGCCTCAGAGACAGCCCCTAACCACGCTGCTCTGCACTTGCTCGTGGACTCTTCTGGTCCATTAAGAGCACCATAATAACTGCTTTAATGAAGTAAATCCTGCCTGGCCCGCTGCCTCGAGCTGTGCCTGCTGCATTTATTCCTGCAGCTCTAATACCTCAGGTCTTGCTTAGCCTGTGTCCTCTGCCCTAGGGCTGCTTCACACCCCTGTGGGGCTCCTTCCAAAAAAAAAAGCTGCCAGAAAAAAGAGAGGGGTAGCAAAGCGCCTGCTGCTTGCTTCTTCCTCCCTCAGCAGGCACACAGAGTGAGCAAGTCCCCGTCGTACCTGTGGTGGAGTTGGGCAGCCTCTTCTTGGCGCTCCCGCTGGAAATCCTCTGCTGCAGCGCATCGAAGAACGCCTGGGGGATGTGGAAGACCAGGGGCTCGGGCTTGCCTGCGCGGTCACAAACACGAGGGCAGGGGTTAGCGGCCGAGAGGTAGCGAGCCGGGGAGGGAGCCGGGGTTATTCACCTCTGTTCCCTGCTCAGGGTTTGGGATTTCCACCACCGGAGCCCTCCAAGCTGGCTGCAAGAGCCGTGCCAGGGTCTGACCACCAGGGAAGCGTTTCCTTATGTTTTCCTACGTTTTCTCGTGTTTCAGTTTGCGTCCTTGGCCTCCCGCCCTGCGTCTGGGCAGAGCCTGGTCCTGCCACCTCCCTCCCAGCAGAAATATCCGTGCTGCCTCCAGAAAGGCTGCGCTCTGAGCACCCCTGGTGCTCTCTGCCAGCTGCTTCCAGCCCCTCTGGGGGGCTCCAGTCTGCAGAGGGGCAGCAGGGGCACAGCAGCTGCCCTGTAGGGTTTGTGGTCAATGCAATCCCTAAGCTGCGGGGGCAGCCTAAAGGGCTTGAAGTGAGCAAAGGGAGCTCAGCAGCAGCAGCTTGCTGGAGGCCAGAGGCCTTGCAGGAGCCCTGCACTTAACAGCTGCCACAGAGCGGTGTGTGGTTGCCTGCTGGGACCAACTCGGCGCGTTCTTATGCTGCTTGGAAAGAGAGAACCCCTTCCTTCAGGTGTTTTTGTGCTTGGGGAGAGCCCAGCTGGCTTCCAGCACAGCAGCTGAGAGCTTTAGGAAGTGCCACGCAGGAAGCGGCGCTGCCGACTTCTGCTCCTCTGGGCTCACAGATGCGAGCTGCTGCCTGCAGCCGTCCGTGCACGGGGCTCAGCTCGCCCCACACCACGAGCCCTGCCCTGGGGGCACGCGGGCGGCTGAGAACAGCAGCAGGCTCAGGACTGGCAAGGGAGGATCCCCAACATTTCTTCGGTGCCACGTGAGGCACCTCGCCTTACCTCACCTCACCTCTCCGGCTCGGCTCCGGGCAGTTTCTTCACGCATAAATAACCTCGAAGGGAGTTTCTCCCTTCCCCGAGCACAAGGAGCAGCAGCGAGCTCCTGCTAAGCTTAACGCCGCGCTCGGGGAACGAACCAAAGCCAAACAGAAACTTCCCAGGGCAAAAATAACGCTCGGCTCCGAGCTGAGCAGAGCACGCGCCTCCCTTTGGGCTAAAGTTATTTAATGCTGCCGGGAGCTCGGCTGCTTAAAGAGGGCGCTGGAAACAACGCTGCTGGCCCCAGGGGCTCGGGGGCAGTGGTTCCTGAAGGCCGATTTACCTTCGAACTGGTAATGCATGGTCTGGTGGATGCGCTCGGTGACGCTGGCCAGCCAGTCTTGGAAGGACAGGGTGACCTGCGCCTCGTCCAGCAGCTGGTTACAGCCTAGGAGAGAAAAAAGAGAAGGGAATCAGAGTCCCCCATCGTCACATACGCGTGAGGAGCAAGGAAATGGGCAGGAACAAAGAACCACGACCCCCCCAGTGCAGTGTGGGCTGGCCCCACGGGAGCTCCTCGTTTTTTTTTCATTTTACCTTCACCGGTTCCCTGGCGGCGCCGGCGCCATGGGCTCTGTTAAGCAGAACACAGAAAGGCAGCAGACAGGAGGACAAGAACCAGAGCGAAACTTTTCTGAGCGGGCACCGCTCTATCGGGCGTCCCAGGGGCTCAGAAACACAAGGGTTAGCTTAAAAGCAGCGTCCTGCTTTAAAAAAAAATAGATAAAGGTAAAAAAAATAAAGGGGCTGGGGTCAGTAAGAGCTAGGGGCTGGGCACCACGGTATCATGGGGGAGCAGCTTTCCCATGAGCAGGGTTTGGAGGGTCCTGGGAGGTCCAAAAAGCTCCCTGGCATCAGGCAGAGGGGTTGATGCTCGCTCCTGTTTCGGGGCTCACCTGCTCAAGGAAGCCAGCAACAGAGCAAATCCGACCCAGCAAAAAGAAGGGCGACAAAGCAGGGGGGGAAAGAACCACTTTCTGGGCAAAAACTACAACTGAGAGGTTAAAAAAAAGGTTCAAACCACGCTGTACAAACCCTTTTGGCCCTGGCCAGCCAGCAAACCCATGCAGATGGTTTTGCCTTCTGCCTGGAGAGCAGAGTTAGCACATGCATGCCTAGGAAAATCTCCCCGAGGCAGCGAGCCTTATCCGGGTCCGCATCTCCTTTCCGTGTCTCCTTTCCCCCTGGCACCTCCCAGAGGCAGGCCGGACCCCGGCAGCTCCTTCTCAACAAGTATTGGCCACTAAAAAAAACAATTATGCCCCAATTTTGGCCAGGATGGGTCCTTCAAGCAGCTCCAGCCATCAGAGGCGCTGCAGACGGTGGCAGTGCCCCAAGAGAAACCCTCTCCTGCCCTGATTCACCCTCTCCCACCTTTACCTGCCCCAATTCCCCTCTTTTCCCCTTCACACGAGGATTTTATCGCTGTGACGCCCACGCCAGCCCCATCCCTGCCTCACGCCACCTTCCCAAAGCTCTCTGCACGAATAAATCCACCGAGGAGCAGCTCAGCACCGTCCCTCGCCGCCGAACCGATTTCGGGCCAGCTCCCCCGCCCCGTGCTGGGCGAGCAGGGCCCCGGTTATTTTCCACCTCCCGAATTTTCTTCTTTTTTTTTAACGAGGGCCGGGGCTCACCTTGCCTTTTCAGCGAGGAGGCCACGGGCGGCTTCTTCGTGCTGCCTCTCCTCAGGCTCGCCGGGTCCTGAGCCAGCAGCGGGCCGCTCGCCTGCGTCCCTGGGGGGCAACACCAAGGGTTGGGGGGCAGCGAGGCCGCGGCCCCATGGCCCCCACAAACCCCTCACACCGCCCCTCTGGCCTTCAGCCCCTCCAGCCCCAGTCCTCACCACACGCTGGGTCCTTTTTCCTCTTCTTGGGCTTGGCGGTGGCCTCCCCGGCCTGCAGGGCGGAGGCTTCGGGGCCGCACAGCAGCGGGGGCACGGCGACGCCTTTCAGACCTAGGGGAGAGGAAATCGGTCCTTAAAATCATCTAAATTCTTCACCATCGTGGGCTGGAGTGATCCTGGGGGCTCAAATCCACCCCCTGGGGACTTAAATCCACCCCCTGGGGGCTCAAACCTGCCCCATGGTCCCATAATCATGGCCCCAAGCAGCCCTGCAGGGCTGACCCCACAAGGGCTGGGGAAGGAGAAGCAGGGCCAGGACCCAAATGTTTGGGGTTGGGGTCGTTTTCCAGGCAGGGGACGCTCCCCGAAGCGAATGTGATTGAGGTTGGCATGTCCTGAGTTGCTGCTTGTAAAAAAAAAACACCCCAAAAAAACAGAACCAAACCCAGGAGCTGTGCCCTGGCTCCCCAGAGGGACCCCAAAAACCTTCCCCAGCCCCGGGCAGAGCTTTTTGAGGGCACAGCCAGGCCTGGGGCACGATTTCCACCTCACACACGTGTTTTTAGGGTCTGATCCCCAGGCAGGGCTCGAAACCACTTCTCAGGTGCTTCAGGACACTTCTTCTGCAGCAAACCTGGTGCTTGTAGGGTTGGTTGCTTGTAGGGTTTTTTGCAGCAAACCTGTTGCTTGTAGGGTTTTTGCAGTGAACCCATTGCTTGTACGTTTTTTTTTTGCAGCAAACCTGTTGCTTGTAGGGTTTTTTGCAAAAAAAAAGTTGCTTGTAGATTTTTTTTTGGCAGCAAATTGATTGCTTGTAGGGGTTTTCGCAGCAAACCCATTGCTTGTAGGTTTTTTTGCAAAAAAACTCTTGCTTGTTGGTTATTTTTGCAGCAAGCCCGTTGCTTGTAGGGCTTTTTTCAGCAAACCTGTTGCTTGTAGGGTTTGTTGCTTGTAGGGTTTTTTTCAGCAAACCAAGTGTTTGTAGGGTATTTTGCAGCAAACCCCTTGCTTGTAGGTTTTTTTGGCAAAAAAATGTTGCTTATAGTTTTTTTTTGCAGCAAACTGGTTGCTTGCAGGTTCTTTTGCCAAAAAAAAATGTTGCTTGTAGGGTTTTTTGCAGCAAACCCGTTGCTTATAGGGTTTTTTGAAGCAAACTTGTTACTTGTAGGGTTTTTTGCAGCAAACCTGTTGCTTGTAGGTTTTTTTTTTTGCAGCAAACGTGTTGCTTGTAGGGTTTTTTGAAGTAAACTCGTTACTTGTAGGGTTTTTTGCAGCAAACGTGTTGCTTGTGGAGGTTTTTGCAGCAAACCCATTACTTGTAGGGTTTTTTGAAGCAAACTCATTGCTTGTAGGGTTTTTTGCAGCAACCAAGGTGCCACCTAACGAAGCACCAGCTAACAAAGCACCGAAGAGGAGCGGTCACGATGTTCCCTTTTCCCCGAGACATGGTCAAGTGTGCCCGATGCCCGACACCGCCCCAAACCCTAAACCCCCTGTGGTGCCCCCACCTACCTCCGGCGTCGCAGGCGAGGAAATCGGCGAACTCCTGCGCCAGGCTCTCGTCGCTGGCGAAGGCGCAGATGCAGGCGAAGAAGTGAACGCAGCGCGGTGCCGCCGCCGGCACCGCCGCCGCCTCCTCCTTCCCCCCGGCGCCTCCCTTGCCGGGTTTTGGGGTTTGGCAGGAGCAGACGAAGCGGTGCTCGGCCAGCGCCTTGGCGCTCACCTTGTGGCCGAAGGAGGCGTGCAGGTAGCCCAGGCTGTGCCTCTGGCTGGCCTCGCACTTCACCACCAGGACGCTCTTGGTGACGCGCTGCACCAGCGGCCCCGTGGGCTCGGCGGCCAGCTGCCAGAGGGTTTGCTTGGTTTCGGGGGAAGCCTGCACCGAATTGAGGACGGAGCTTTTGAGGGCCAGCGGCGTGGCTTCCGTTTGGCAGCTCAGGGCCAGCTTGACGTGCTGGCACTGCTTCTCCACCACGCCTTGAGCGGCCGCCTGCAGGCAGGCCGGCACGTGGCAGCGCCCCGCGCCCAGCCGCGGCGCCACGGGGCCGACCACCGGCTGCACGGCCGCCTCCGGGACCCCGAGCTCTACGAAACCCCGGTGATCTGGCCCCCGGTCCCGTTGGCGCACGGAATAAAGCTGCGCTTCGGAGCCCGTGATGAGCTTGACGGCGTCGACGCCGGGCTGCTTGCGGGTGCCGTAGCGGAAGACGGCGCCGCAGGTCTTGTTCTTGCAGCTCAGGCCCCGCGTGCCGTTGTAGGTGCCGCAGCGGGGACATTTGCGGATCCCCCGCAGCGTCGCCTTGCCCAGGTCCGAGAGGAAGGACGGGGCCTTCGGCCTCGCCGGAGCCGGCTCCATCCCGCCGGAGGGGGAAAACCTGCGAGGGGATGAAAGAAACGGGGAGAGGAAGTCACGGAAGGGACGTGGGAGATGTGGGGTGCTGGTGACACCTACAGGGCCCTCGGAAAACGGGGTGGGCTCAGCAGATCCCAAAAGTGGAGAGGAATTGGTTGGGAGGGTGGCTCCGTCCTCAACAGACCCCAAAAGAGGACAGAAACCACCAGGGAGGGCGATTCTGACACCACCAGACCCCAAAACTAGAGAGAAGCCATCTGGGAGGGCGGCTCTGTCCTCAGCAGACCCCAAAATTGGACAGGAGCCATTTGGGAAGGTGGTTCTGTCCCCAGCAGACCCCAAAACTGGATAGAAGCCATTTGGGATAGCGACTCTGTCCTCACCAAACCCCAAAAGAGGACAGAAACCACCAGAGAGGGCAATTCTGACCCCACCAGACCCCAAAACTGGAGATAAATCAGTTGGGAGGGCGGTTCTGACCCCACCAGACCCCAAAAGCAGACAGAAGCCACCAGGGAGGGCGATTCTGACCCCAAAAGACCCCAAAAATGGAGAGAAACCATCTGGGATGGTGACTCCGTCCTCAGCAGACCCCAAAACCGGACAGAAGCCACCAGGCTGGGGGGCACTGGGGGAGACTGGGAGGTGCTGGGGGGCACTGGGGGAGGCTGGGGGGAAATGAGGGAGGCTGAATGGAACTGGGAGAGGCTGGGGGGGGGCACTGGGGAGGCTGGAAAGTGCTGAGGGGTGCTGGGGAGGCTGGGGGGAACTGGGGGAGACTGGAAAGCACTGGGGGAGACTGGGAGACACTGGGGGTGGCTGTGTGGAACTGGGGGAGACTGGGGGAACTGGGGGAGACTGGGAGGCACTGGGGGAGACTGGGAGGCACTGGGGGTGGCTGTGTGGAACTGGGGGAGACTGGGGGAACTGGGGGAGACTGGGAGGCACTGGGGGAGACTGGGAGACACTGGGGGTGGCTGTGTGGAACTGGGGGAGACTGGGAGGTGCTGGGGGGCACTGGGAGAGGCTGTAGGGCACTGGTGGGCACTGGGAGGCACTGGGAGGCACTGGGAGGCACTGGTGTAGGCCGGGTGCCCCCCTCCCCTCAGGGGCTGTTCACCCCCCCCCCAGCCCCTCCCCTCCGGAGGCCGCGCGCCGCGCGGTGACGTCACGGCGGTGACGTCGCACCCCGCCGGGAGGGAGGGGAGGGGGGGGGGGAGGGAAGCCCGGCGGCCCTCCCCGCCGCTCCACCCGCCCCTCTGACGTCACTTCCTGCCCCGCGGCCGCTCGCCCGCCCCCCCCCTCCCTTCGGTTACCTGGGCGCGCGCCCCCCGCTCCAGCCCGGGCCCGCCGCGAGGCCGCTCAGCGCCCCCCCCGCCTCCGCCATGGCGCCGGCCCGCCCGCCGCCGCGCCCCCATTGGCCCGCCGCGCCCACGTGACGCGCCGCGGGGGGTGCCGGGAGATGTAGTTCCAGGCGCGCCGCAGCGCGCAGGCGCGGTGCCTACCGAGCGGGCAGCCCTTTAATAATGGGGTGAAAAAGGGCGATTTCGGCGCTTTCCCACCCAAAAAGTGACCCGAGCGGCAGGTCCTCCCACAGGGAGAGCCCGCCCGGAGCAGTAATAGAGGGAAATAAATAAGAGCACAGACCAAGCTTCAGGTTTGCCTTTTTTTGTTCTTTTTTTTTTTTTTTTTTCCTTTTTTTCCCTTTTTTTTTCTTTCATTTTTCTTTTTTTTTTTTTTTTGAAGGCTGGTCAAGAGGTAGGACAGAAAAATGCGGTTTGGCTTGCGAACCTCACAAAAGGCTTTGCCCAGCTGACATCACATCGGCTTCCTCAGCACGAGACATTCCTGCAGCCACCTGGAAGCTTTTTTTTGGTGTTTTTGGTGTTTTTTTAAGTTATTAAAAACAAGAGAAGATGAGGTTGTATTCAAAGACTACCAAAGTGTATATTTGATATCCACATGCAAAAAAAAAAAAAAAAATTATGCATAAATCAAGGACTCTGCATCCTACCTTTAAATAAGGAAACATACAAAGTTTGCTAACGTTTGTGCAAAATATTAATTTGCTAAAATATTTTACATAATCAGTACATGTAAATGTAGAAATCGATAAGATAAAAAAAAAAAAAAAACCAAGCTGGTTCGTAGGTATTCATCACATTTTAGTAAGAGTTGGAACAGGGTTTTCGGTGTCCCGGTACACATCGCAAAAGGGATTTTTCCACCAGAAGATTAAAAATCCTCTCGCGCGAGCCCGGCGGGGGTTGCTGTAGGCACCTGCTCGCGGGGAACACAACGCACACGACGTTCGGTCCCTCGGAGGGGTCGGGAGACGATTCAGCAGCGAGCGTCGCGCGTCCCCCCGCGGGGTGAGAGCTTCGGTAACGGTCGTAAGGCAAAAAGACAACTCTGAGAAAACACTTCGGTACAAAACGATGTAAACGAATAACTTAGAGTGGAAAACCTGGTGTAACAAAAGCGGAGAGATGGACGCTTTATACAAGAGGCTCTTTTAAAACAGACTTGTGCAAAGGCTGGAGACGGAGCCGTCCCCAGAATTCACACGCTTTTGGCTTTTCTTTTTGTACAACGGCTTTTATAATACACTTTTAAACCATTCGGAATGCAAACTAAAACTGCACGCTACTTCCAAGGAAAAAAAGTTTGACAATTGTGCAATTTCCTGCCCCAATTTTAAGTGGCAGTAGTCCCTGCATTTGCTGTGTTTCAAACGTGGATCTTAAGAAACACATATAGAAAGGAGGAAAAGAAGGCAAAAGTTGGCAGACATCCAGCATCTCGTTTTTTGTGATTTTTTTCTCTTTTTTTTTTTTTTTTTTTTTAAACAATGTGGATGACAATTTCATGATTAAAAACGCTTTTTTTTTTTCTCTCTCTCTCTCTTAAATAAATACACTGTATCTGACACTTGCAGTGACTTGATCTGGTAATTCTTTGCGGTAAACAAAAGGCTTTGCAGCACTCCTCGCAGCCTCGAGCCCAGCAGCCTTCGGCTTCAGAGTCCTTTTCTCACTGCGTTTCGAAGCCTGCCATGCGGTATCCAGTTTGGTTGGTGATCACGCTCCCGTTCTGCCCCTGCGGTGGCTGAACTCCATAGTTTGC
The DNA here is from genome assembly GCA_951411735.1 of Somateria mollissima. NCBI lineage: Eukaryota > Metazoa > Chordata > Aves > Anseriformes > Anatidae > Somateria > Somateria mollissima. The sequence goes on from OX598329.1 coordinate 4,756,499, forward strand.
GCCCATCCACGCCGCCGAAGACTGCGTCTGGCTGTTGGGGAGGAAATCAGAACGTTAGGTGAGGTTTGGACTCGGAAGGAGAACTCACGGGGAGCAGGAGTGAGAACGGACGTGCCCGTGTGAGCCACTCCTGGCCCCGAGTGGTGCCATCCAGGAGCTGCACATCATTTCCTGATTTACTCAAGCCCACAAAGAGCATGCCTTGGCACCTGATCCAGATTTTCCAGGGATATCAGGCACTGGTGCTTCTACGGAAGGGGATGGAAAGGAGTTTCACCCCTGAACGCTCAGCCCTATGACAGTGGGAAACTGTTGGGGCTCCCCAGCCCAGCCCCTAGAGGTGCTGGAGAAGCTCACGCGTTCCTGACGTGCAGGAATTAGGGGCAGTTGGAAAGAGGAACGCTCAAAAAGAAAACAGCAAATCAGAATTTGTTGACAGCAGTCCGGAAAGAGGAGGAGAACTCTTCACTGCTCAGCCAGAGCTGAGAGGTTTGCTGCCTCCCACACAGAACCACTCTACTATCACTCAGAAGCCCAGGATTTAGCACAGTGATCTGCATTCACTGCTTCCACCTGAACTGCGTTTACTGTCACTGCTCAGAAACACGGCAGCTGTTACCGGCAGCGAAATCAGAGGATTTCACACCCACAGCACATTCCCTGTTTGGCAAGAGCACAATTCAACTCCCAGCCAAGCTCAAGAACCACTTTGAAAATGCCTTGGCTGGAAAACAGAAATTCCCGTGCTGCTCTCTGAAGGAGAAGAGAGCACACGCTCCCCCGTAGGAAATCCCCATCACCGGGGCCGTGCCCAGTACTCACTTGAAGCCCTGCTGGTTCCACGCCTGCCCGTACATCCCGTACGCCGGGACCTGCCAGCCGTTGGGCATGTACTGACCGATCTGCGCGTTGCCGTACCACTGGCCCCACTGCCCGTACGCCTGCGGGTAGCCGATTTGATTCTGCAAGCACAAACGGCCTCGTATTATGCAGTGCCCGGGAGCGCTGCGATTTACAGCCTCACGACTCATCCCGCCTGCCCCATCTGCCTGCAACTGGAAGCTTGCGGGGCTGCTTGCTAAAGTAATTCAGAAATGGAAACGCAGATATTTAGTAGGACGTTCCTTCGGTGCACAAACATTTAATTACTCAAGTTTCAGCCATAAACGAGGCAGTTGTCTCCTCAAAGAGCAGAGACTTTCTGCAAAGATCCAGGACAGAGGAACGGCACCGTTTACCTTCCTGGCAGAGAAGATAATGCCACGTGTGGACAATCCTCTGCAAGTTTTCTTCAAAATTTTGCATCACAATTTTTTACGTAACAAGATTCCCCATGTTCCAAAGGATTTTAAATCGCTGACTGTGCTTCAGAGAAATACTCGCTAATGAAATAAGCGGTAACACAGAAATCACACGTGCTGCATCGTCAAACTAGCAAGCACAAAGGCTTTACAGCCATTTAACAGGTTTTTACGGGACAAACTTAAAGCCTTCGTCTTTGATATTAGCAGAGGGTTCTGACCTGCTGGACCGGACTGATCATGTCTGGTGTTTCCTTGCCCCAGTAGCACTTCACCACGTGCCCTTCTATAGTTGTTCCGTTGACAGAAACGATCGCGTGTGCAGCGCTCTCGTGAGAATTAAACCTGTTGACACAGAAATCGTACCAACATGAACAATTTGGTGAGCAACATCTGGACGTAAACCCGAGAGAGCCCCACAGCCAGCAGCACGCGTTTAGGTTCTGCTAGAAGAGCAGGCTGGCTGCAGAGACTTTTTCTCATCACCCCCAAAGCAGAAGGACTGCCAGGCTACGGTCGGTTTTCCTGTCTCAGTGTTGTAACTCGTTCCATTATCACTCAGTAAATAAATTAGAAAGTTTAACAGCATGGAGAGCAAGTCAATTTATAATTATTATCTGGAGCCTTGTCAACTAAGAGATGAGGATGCTCCCAGAAGCGTCACTGAAACTGAAATAGTCAGGGATCTGTTATGATTAAGGCTACTGCAGCACTGCTAGGGAAGGGCAGACCACCATAAACCAGTCCCAGATTTGAATATCGGTACTGGTAGTCACGGGACTAAGGCCAGGTCTTCCCAACAACCCTTGCCAGCAGAATCACCCTAGGTCAGAAAGCAGGAGTCTTCTGCCAGACACATCTCAGGCAGCAGACGGATGTGGCTACGAGCACACCGGGTTGTTTATAGCCGAGGTTGTTTAGACTGAGTTAAGTTTTTTTTCTTCTGCTCGTGCCAGCAGCTCTCCAAGCCCTAACTCACTCTTCAGACCAGGCTGCAGTCGGAGAACCCCTAATTTTCACGAAGTTCTTCACAGCCTTACCGCACGAAGGAGTATCCTTTATCGGGGAAGACTCGGATTTCCATTATCTGCCCGAACGGAGAGAAGGTCTGGCGCATTAGCTGTTCTGAAGCAACAAGAAGCAGAGCATCAGAATGAGGTGACGGCGGCGTCACCCGGTGTCACACAACGGGACTCCGCGTTTCGGAGACACGATACCTGTCAGTCCCGAAGTCACACCCCCGCAGTACACAGTGCAATTGCTCGGGCTGGACTGATTGACCACGTCGTCGTAAGACAGCTGTTTGGTGTTTGCTGCAAGAGATTTTTTAGAGAGTTTTTCAGCCGATCGCACACGCGTTATGCAACAACTCTGATCCCAACAGGCCTCCAGGAAGGAGCCAGGCCGCCAGAGCTCATGACAAATATTTACCAAGGTCAGCACTTTCACTTGGGTATGTCTGGCCATCTATCTGAACCACAAAGTGGTGAATTAACGTCTCAGACAGACACAGCCTCCAGACCTTTGCTCTATAAAACACAGGGCAACAAGTTCCTCTTAAGCACTGGAGTGTTTACTCACAGGCACAAGACACTGGGCACAACTCGCCAACACCCTGAAAACAAAGGGTGGCACGGGGCAAGAGGAAAGTTTGGTCCCCAGTACGTGACTTCTGGCAACAGCTCCCATGTGGGACAGGCTGCTCGGGACAGGGACAGTGCTGTGAAATTAAATTCACATTTCAGGCCTATCTAATAGGTCCAATACACCTCATTTAAAATCTCTCCTGTGTAAATGCTTTAATGCAGTCCCATCTGCTCTCTGTCACAGCAGGAAGCCATAAAAATGAGGGAGCAAAGTTAAAAAAAACAACCAACACAGTCATCTCAGTTGTGCTGACAGAGACAGCTCCCAATCTAAGTGTGCAGAAGCTTGATGGATCCCCCTAGTGGCAACATTAATACAATCACCATCGCTTGATTTATTCAGGAGTTTTGAAAGCGTTCAAGATTTTTTGCGTTTTTTTGTACCCACTTTCCCTTCTCCCCTCAATCTCCAAATGTGTGGATTTCACAGTTTTCCTCGCCATGTGTGTGGTGGGAGGTTTGCAGAAGGCCCAGCTGAACACACTCACATTCGTAGGTACTCTTTGGAGCCGGAGGTTTCCTTGTTGCCCAGTTTGTTCTGATTTGCCTTCCACCGAGCCACTGGCCACCCATCTGCTGAATAGCATTCTCTGCATCCTGCCCACGAGAGAGGGAGGGGAAAAAGAAAAACATTCTTGACATTTCTGCCTTTTGAGATACAGGCACAGGAGTGAAGTCACCACACACCTCCCCTGCCTGACATCTGCAGTTTGCCAAAAGAAACCTTCAAAGAAGGGGTTTTAGGGAGGAGAAGGGGCACTGTTGGGCTTCACAGAGCACATCAAAGGCTGCCTACAGCAGGACCTCTGGTTTCTGAAGTCACACCCCATCCAGCTGACATTTTAGCAAGGTTTCTTCACCAAAACAAGTACCAAAACCTTCAGCTCAGCTGGCAGGCAGTCTTCCAAGCAGGTCACCTTAACCTCAGGCAGCCCAGAACTTTTGCTATTAACTCATTGCCAACAAACAGCATTTAACACTTTGCCCTAATTCTTTCCAAGAAGACACCGACAGGTCATCCCACCTGATATACCAGAGATGTTCTCTTTGTCATTCCTGTACCTCACTCATTTTGATGTCACTCGCCATCAAGGCTGAAACACTGAAGCCATACTAAAGCGCTTCGCCAAACAGACAAAATCATTTGCCCCTCAAGAGGTGCGGAAACTGAAAAAAGGGGAGCTGGGGACCAAAAATACTCATTCCCCGGAGCTGCTGCTGAAAACCACCACCCACTTTTCAGAGGCGCTCTAGACCGTGCCGCAGCTTACCCATTTATTGAAGAAGGAAACGAAGCCATAGCCTTTGGATTTTCCCGTTGCCATGTCCTTAACCACACGCGCATCCCTTAAAAAGCAGAAACAAGAGGCAGTTTAGCACCTTGCGAAGCCAACCTCGCTCAAATGACAACTTGAGTCACATGTACAGCTTATTCTCACGTTTCACCTCTACTAAAGTCAACTGTTTATTGCACCAGCAACACAGTCAAAGCAAATGGCTTCTTTTCTAAACAGAACTTTACTAATGCTTTGCCAGGTAGTAGCAAAATTAAACTTAATTTTGTAAACATGCAAATCAATAGCTTCTCTAACAAACGTATGTACTTTACGACAGTTGGCTCCCGCTTCCAAATGCTTTTACATACTGTTAAGACACAAAGCATGGTCAAAGCAGCTATTCAAAAGAATCACTGAAGCCACGTAGCTGACTAACATTAGCTGAATGGCTCTCTTTAACCATGCAATTTTTAAACTCGCTATTTGCCAACACATTCTACCTACTCATTCAAAATATTAAATAGAAAAAATGAAAAAAGATAGGAATTAAAAGGCATACGTCGCCTGTTAACTGAATTCTTTAATTTTCTCAGGTCAATTCGTTACCCCCTTTTTGGACTGTGGGCAGCTGTAAATTTTGAGAGATTGACATTTTCAGAAATTATTGAAGAAAATAAAACACCGAAACATTTATGTTTTAAACTACATATTACAAATAATTTAAACTGCATTTGTACAACAGCAATCATACAGGACTGATTGGAAACTACAAGATATAAAAAAGCAAAAAGAAAAATAAAATTTAGAAAAGTAAATAAGAAAACTACAACGTTTGTCCACTGTGAACTGTAGCTTGTAGTTAGCCATGGCAATTCTGTCCATTCTTCAGAGACACTCTGCAAAATAACCAGAGCCCTATTATTTGAGATTGAGTTAAAAAGAGAACCCAGCTACAAGAGCTAAACCCCACTCGTGGAACGTCATTCTACAGTGTTTCTCAGGCAATTTGCGTACGAGTTAGCCAAGGGCTGAGATGCTCTCGCCTACAGGCCACCCTCTCCTCCCCTCCTTTGCCCCACACATACAGGCAGTAAAGAACAGAAACAAAAACAGAAAACCAGTCAGAAAGTCATGCAATGTAACTTACGGCTGTATAAAATTATACGGGTCAGAGAAACTAGCGTAACATGTGCACAACATTTAGCATTCCAAGACTGGCGAGAAAAGTCACAATGAAGAGAAGGTTCGTTACACTAATTTATTTCTTTTAAGCCTTACATTAACTGCAAATGGTGTATCATCAGCTTATTCTGGTACACGTAAGCCCACAGCACTGACACCATCGTTAAGGCCCGAGGAAAATACCTCTTCCAATGCTAGAAACATTATTTCTTTATTTTTTTGTAATACCTCCCCCCTCCCATTGTTTTTTTTTTAATAATAAATAAATAAAATAATAATAATAAAATTATTTATTTCCCTTCCTGGGTTAGCTCTGAATTTGGGTAGTTTGTTACAAATTGCCTGAGAAGAGCCACTCGGGTACTTTTAGATCGGTTTGCTCTGAATAGCCTAAAAAGGGAGGGGGGGGGAAAAACTCATCTCTACTTACCCTCAACTGAAAACTTTGAAAATAAGACTTGAGAACAAGTGAAAACATGCGTACAGCAAGCATAAAAGGAAACCACAATGAAAGTGTGCTTTTACAGTGATTAAAAAGTTCAGATGCAAAGAATTACCAAAATTTCTTATGTGCTAATCATGCAGTAGTTCAACCTTGGTTTCATGAAAAAAAAAGCTCAGTTTAACACCAACAAAAACAATGTTTAAAAAAATAATCAGGAAATATTCCATTAGCACCACATTTCCAGAAACTAGTCACTGATGAGGAACAAGTCAAGTCAAGTAACTTCATTCGACTGTTTAAGAGACAGTAGCAATATTTATTCCTTCAGGTTAAATTTAAGTAAGTAGAAAATGAAGGTCCCTTCTGCTTTATTTGACCCTCTGGGGGAACAAGAGTTTAGGAGTCAAAATGGGGACGCTTTATAACTACTACTCTCATTTTGGACTGGCAGTTTAAGCCAGGACAATCTGTAGCTTTCAATTTGTTGGCTTCACAGTGGTGTGCTGAGAAACACAAAAATGAGCACTGCTCACCCTTCCCTGCCACCACCACTGCTAGGGAAGAGAAACCTCGTGCTCTGCAGAGCCCGGTCAGCAGCCCTGCTCCTACACGGCAGCAGCTCTGCATCCAAAGAGCTCTCCTGGAACAAAGGGGAATAGGGATTGTGGAGCAATGTTCGCTATCATTTCTGCTCCCCCAGGGGATAATCAGAAGTTACTTTTTGCCCCATGCTCAGGAGGAGTTCTGTTTGGGGAGTATTTGTTTGGTAAAGAAGAACACATGCTGAGAGCCACCCTGGAACCCTACTGCTGAATAGGTTGGGGCAAATTCGTTTGTAGCTCTACCACATTCACACCAGCGCAGCCAGCTACTGCTCCCTGCCTTGCATTCTCATTCCAGCAGCAAAGCGCCAGTTTGGATCTACTTCAGAGTCCCTCACGCCTTCCATCCAGAGCACATTTGGCCGTGAGGATAAATTGACTCTCCTTAAGAGTCTGACCCTCTACATTGCCTAGATGACAGGAGATGGAGTCAAGCTTTACAGTTCTCTGAAGCAAGTGACATTCAGATCACTTTTTTTTTTTTTTAAACCTTATCATAAGAGGAAATCAAGCTGGCATTAAAAGAGTAATACACTGGACTCTGAGGGAAAAACAAAAAAAAACAAAAAAACAAACTTACTTCAATTAAATGCTTCACTACACAACACTCCAAAGCACTCTACGTTCTCTTACATCACCATCAAGAAACTTCAATGTCCAGTACAGACAACACTACAAGGAAAATTAATGGTTTACATTTGGAGGATGGAATGAACGAAGTGCTCCTTACTGCTACACCCTGCATACAACAAACCGGCAGGCGGAGACCTGCGGCCACAATTCCCCGTTTGCACCACGTTCGCTTGTTACACCATCGCCCTGCACAACTGATGAGTGCAACTCGGCCAAGCCCTACAGGCTGACACAGCGCCGAACACTTTGAGGCCGCTCGAGCTGCAGCCTTCAGGTGCCACAAGGAGCCTTGCGCTGGAAAGGTTTTTATTTTGGGGGAGTGGGACTTTGAACTGCCAAAAAAACGGATGCTACCGGTGGCCTGCACGCCACGGCTAACAAAAAATCCAAAGCCTCACGAGACGTGAACATGCAAACGGACTCAGTGACAAACTATAAAGCGTGATGCTTGTGTGGTTGCTGAGAGGGCAAGTTAAATGCTTAACCCCACGTTTATATCTCTTTTTTTTTTTTTCCACTGTTGCTTTGCCAAACAATGCAAGGAGTATGAAACCAAAGCAAGTCGTGTGCAACTGTTCTAGGAAAGCAGAATGAGCTACTCTAAAGAAATCTCTTTACACATCCTGCTTAACACCCAACCTTTCAGACTCGAGTTGCTGTATGAACAGATGTATGTATATTCCTGCACTCTGTCAACTCTCATTTTTTACTTACTGAAACATGAGGCTGCCTCCATTTAGGAGAGAGAACTTTTAGTTTATTTACCCTCTAAAGTTACTTACGATATTCTTCCAAATGGCGCAAAAGCTGCTTTAATATCTTCAGTTGTGATTTCTGGACTGAGGTCTCCAACAAAGACATGGAAATGGTCTTTTGGGGAAAGAGAAAAAAAAAAGGAGTTTAAAGTTTGAAGAGAACCCCTGAACACACACACACACACAAACACGTACACAGAGTACAGCACTCTCATATAGCATGGATTTCCAGGTCTTAAACACTACATGAAGACTAGAGTTCACTATGAAACAGAATTTACTACTGCTCGTAACAGATCCACTGCTTGGTAGCACTATACGGTCAGTAACTTTAAGTATACTAGTGTGACATACGGCATTTACGTTTTGTTTTTACAAACTGCTTTTAAGACCAGTCTATTTACCATAAAAGGTCTCAAGCTATTTACTTAATGTGCCACACTACAAGAAAATCTCTCTCTTGGTACACTAATGTTAAGTTTCGATACGTTACGAGATCATAAACTATATAAAATCTCATCGACTGAAACATCTCACAGTTTCAAGAAACGCAGGTAACAGTCATTCTAGAGCAGGACATACTTTGAACCTAGCTAGACGTCCAAATTAACACCGTAGGTTGTGAAGAACAAATCAAAAAAATACCTTGCATTGCAACAGTTTGCTGTTAAAGAATTTGAGTTCTCAAAAGCCCCGAGTTTTGGTTGCCCAGCCATCACACCATGTGAATCCACGTGAATTCAATGTGTGTGAATCCATGTGCAAGTGAACTAAGACTGAAGGCAACAGAATGGAAAGAGTAACCCCTTCAATTTGTATCAGATCCATTAGAAACACGCACCAAAGAGAAACAAAAATCCTGCATCTGAGTTCCTCCACTATGACCAAACAATCCATCACACACCATCTTAGAGCAATACACAGACACTTGTACTTTATTTGTACTGCAGCAGGTAAGAAACTTTCAAGGCTGCTGGGATGCTGATGGAGTTTAACCCCACTTGGCTCCAGGAATTCAAAGCTTGCTGAGAAAAGCAGCTCTAGCTACACTTGCCATGAGTAGGTAATGATGAAGCCCCATTTGAGAAGAAGTCTACATGCTCCCAAGGAGTCTGTCTGAAGCAGTGCATACTGCAGTGTTAAAATGAGCCAAGTATTCTGCCTCAATAGCAGAGGAAAAGGTGTATTTTTTTAATTATTTTATTTTTTTGTTGTTGTTTTATACACATATATATATTTCTTTCTTTTTAATTTCACAGTTGCAATCCTATGAAACACCTGAACACCAGCACCAGAATGAAACAGTGAACACTAAGCTGCTTTCTGATGCCACAGGGAAATGAAAGGGAAGTCTCTCCATAAAAAAATGAAATAATGATGAACAAAAACCCCACACACAGCTCCAGGTGGTTAGTGAATACCCTTGAGAGATTTCATTTTATGTTTAAGAAGATACAATTACCTTGTGAACGCAGTGTGTTGACAACGGTACTACCTGATGACAAAGATTAGATTTGTTCTTAAGTTCATTAACACAAACACATCAAATAATATCTTAGGATTACGATCAAAACATTACTGCACAGAACCGCACGATGCTTACTGCTTATGTTTAAAAGCTACTCTACAAATCAGGCAACAACTCAACGTGTAAGCGACACTTACTGCTCGTATCTTTCTTCTGGCTGCTGGGGGTTGTTGCCCAGTTCACTTTCACCTCCTGCAAACATCAATTGTCCAGGTTAGACCACAGCAATCGCCACTGAGCACAGACACCACCAGCATTTAATTCTGATGCTACAGATGTGCAAGATTCAGGGGAAAGATTAAGCTGAAGGTGTTTTTTTTTTGGGAGGGGGGGGGGCTTGTTCTTCTAAACTGCATCCTGCTAGCTAAAAGCACAGCAGGTGAGCGTGCCTTGCCTAAATATTTTGGCTGGGTGGGAGTGGTTTTTTTCAGGGATGAGGAGAAAGGGATGTTGTCCTGGTAAGGCCAGTGCAGTTAAAATATTCTTTATGGCTCCTGTCCCCGAGCCCTCCCCAATCCTACATTCCCACTTGATTCTGAATTCTTCCTACAACAGCCAAAAAGGCTTTTCTGGTCAGCCACGCTGAGGCCGCCGTTCAAACCAAGTGCCTAACGCCTGCAGTGCATCCGCCTGGCCTCGCGTGGGGTTTCTCCCCCACAATCTGAGGTACAGCCTGTGTTTTCCAGCTCCAACTCACCCTGTAGACATGACAGCTTACCTTACCCATTATCTTCCGGCCATTCATAGCAGCGAGCGCTGCAGCCGCGTGGCGATGCTCGTAGAACTCCACAAAACAATAGGGATCGTTTCCAGCTGTCTGGTAGAAAAGAAAAAAAAATTTCTGATCAAAACCTCTTCGAGCTGTAGCCTCGCTATTATTCTCAGCCCCTTGCTCATTAAATCTGAACACCTAACTCATCTAATCCAAACATGAACAGTGCTCCAAGAGGTTTTGGTTTAAGTAAAAGAAGTTAAAGGATGGCCCAAAAGGACTTTTTGAACCTAATTCAGAACATCCCCATGGATTAACCTGCTCAGTCCCTTTCAAAATGCCCCCCCCCCCCATATTATACCAGAAATTGGGCGAAAACTACGTGTCTGTGACCTCCACCTTTATTACATCCCCGCCGTATTTCCAGGAGAATTCTGAAATGCTCAAGAAGGACCCAAAGCCATCAGCTCTAACGAGCACAGAAATAATTAGGCGAAGGCTCTTACATCCATGATCATTTTGCAGTTTTTGCATGGTCCAATCTGGCTGAACAGCTGGAGGATGAGAGCTTCGGTCACATCTCTTGACAGGTTCCCCACATATCTACAGAACCAAATAAAAGGTTAGAAGTGCAGGTGCTAAAGGAGGGGGAGGCAGAGAAGAGGGATTTTAAGCAGAAAAACTGAAACACAAGCCATCGAGAGCCTTGGCAGCTCAGTGCTGGGCACCACCAACTCCGACTCTCCCCAGAGAGAGATTTGGCATCTGAAGCAGCAGTAGGAATGTGGCCACTGGGATACCAGGGGACAAAAGCCACGTAACGGAGCAAATACTGCTGAAAGTTGTCCCTCTAACACCCAGCCCCACCAGGTTGGCCTGTGAAAATGAGGCGTGCAGCGAGTCAGGGAACAACAGGCACAAATGGGTCACTTAAGGCAGGCAGCAACAGCCTCTGTCCTCAGTCCCACCAAAGGTCTGCGGTTCTAAAATGCTACCTTGGTTCAGAGCCAAGCAGAAAGCCCCATAGGGGCACCCAACGACCTCATTTCCACGTGTAGAAATGGTTACAACCACCACGTGCAGCCATCGTTCAGTAAGCACCACTGCCCCAGCCACCCTAATAGCTAAATCTGGTGTTCAGCGAGCGTTTTACACAATATTTAGGCAGCTCCTTTTAAAAAAAAGACTTCTGAAAGCCCTGCAACAACCAAGGGTGACTGTGCTAAGTGAGGGCATTCCCTCATCTTCCTTCATTTGAAAGGATCAGCCTTACGGAGCACAAATTCTCCCCCCCTCACCTTGCTTTGGGATTTTTACAACACTTCTGCATTCTCTGCAACGAAACATGTAAATCCACAGGGATTATTTTTATTTTTTTAATCCCAAATCACGGGATGTTTTAAGCAAGCACGCGGAGAAGCAGGCAGAAACCTCAGCAGCACCTTCCCCCAGAGGAACGCCGTGTGGCCAACCACGGCCTCTGCGGGGAGCGCCTCAGCCACGCCGTGGCCCAAACCCTGCCAGCAAACCTCGAGGGGAGCAACTATTTCAGGGACGAGCCAGAGCTGCACTCCACTTTAAGCAGGTACATGCTCCAAACTTCAGCAGCATCAGCTCTTCGAGGCACGAGGTGAGGTCTTCCTGCACTTCTGCTGAGGTTTCCTTAGCCAGAGGAGGGCTTAGTGCACTGTCCTTAGGACAATGAACCCCGTGCTTGATAACGAGCAGGGCTTCTTCTCTCCTTAAATATTATCGCAATTAGGATTAATAAATAAGCCCAGGCACTGAGCAACGACCCTCTCACGTGACTTCCCGGGTTTATGAACAGTTTACTTATCACTGCAAGTTTCCAGACACGGTGTCTGCACCCTGACCTTTGCGCTAACGCTGGATTTTCACTTTGATAACCAGACCTTGTATTAAGCACTCCCTGCCTGCAGGTTAGATTTGGCTGGAAAACGCGGGATTTCGGTAAAAGATCCCTGAGAGTCCCACGAATCTCTCCAGACCTTTCAAAACATTTCCATAAAGTGCAGCAACATATGTGCACACTGACTATACACGATCTGTGTGATTACACACTAGATATTGACCTGCTTCTGTGCAGCACACACACGGACACTGCCCTGCATGAATTTTCCAAGAAGTGAGCCGGGTGATGCTCCACCTGGAGCAGAGATCTTCGGAGTGAGAGGCTCGTCATCTCCTGCATCCTCTTACCCCTGCTTCCTGCTAATTGGATTCTCAGGAGTGAGCCAGGTGCTGCTTTCTTTTGCAGATGAAGAATCCAGCATCCAGGGCACCCTACACACAGCTCAGGGTGTGTAGATCACCACGTGTCTTCTTGAAAAGCACTGCTGAACTGTTAGCACTTCCTGATCTTTTTAGGTGCACGGAGTAAATCAGGTACACAAACTCAAGAAGCAAGTAAAATACAAACAAGAGCTCTCTGTCAAGTCCAAAAACACTGTCTGCCTTGTAACTGCTCTTCAGATTCATCAGCTCTGCTGTTGGAGAGCGACTTTTGAGGACGGTAAGCGGCCATGTGAAGGGAGCCCCTTTTCCAGGAAATCATTTACACAAGTAACACGGCTCCTAACGTTCGCCAGCACATCAAGGCTCTCCCTTCAAGGAATAGGTTACAGGGAATCGCAAGAACAAGGCCTTATTTCCAACAGCATCTGGAAACTGTTCCAGAAAAAGTACCTAAATATATTAAAGGGAACTCAAAAAGCATGTCTGTGGATACCCGGCTGCTTCCTTGCCTCACAACACACCAGAACTCTGCAAGGGAGCAGCAAAACCCACATCCAGATGGGATTTCTGTAGCACTACCTCCAGAAATCCTGGTGCGAGCAAATATTTAGCACCCGCTTCAGACCTGAGCTGGAATTCAGCAGCGTTTCCTTCCCTCAAGCTGCTCGCTCTCAACCCAAGCTGCGAACCCCACGACAAACCCTCTGCCCGACACGGGGACGCTGCTCGAAGCGGGTCAGGGGAACGTAGCTCCCATCACGTCGCCCAACGGGGAGCTCTGCAGCTCCAAAAGCCGCCCGTGGTTGTGCACCACGCCGCACGTGCTCCACCACAGGCAATTCCCTCCCTCCAGCACGAGCTGTGAGCCGCCGAGACCACCACAGGCAACAACTTCACGAGGACGGAGGGGGGAAAACATTGCTCTAAATAAACACACCGGCATGCCTGTGTCTGACCCATGTTTGTAGATGCTAAGAATAGTTTGGAGGCGCGAACCAGGACACGTGGAGGCAAACACAGGTTTACCACTGAGGAAAGCCCGGAGCTGAGGAGCTGGTCTAAGTCACGTAAGAGCCTTGTTTTCCTCCAGGTACTCAGCCAAGCCATGTAGCAGCCCTCGGGATAGCTGTGGCCGTTGTCCAAGGGTGAAACTTTCCCCTCAGCTTGGCAAGAGCCTCTCTCCCTCCTCATTCATCCCGCCAACGTGAAACAAAGCTCACGGTGGTAGCTGGTACACTGATGGAACAGAAAGGCTGGTGAGCCCGTGATTTTACCAAATCCTAGGTTAATTAAGGGAAACCTCTCCAGGTAAAGCTGCCAGGGGAAGGAGGGAAGCCCACCCCTCTGTCTGCACCAAACACCTTTCAAACCCAGCCAGCCGCAGGAGCAGCAGCCGACCAAAAGCCCGACTGACAGTGACGGGCGTCAGCTGCACGAACACCACCAGCAAAAGCTCCTTGTGATTAAAAAAAAAAACAAACTATTGAGGGTGCTTAGCAAGGCGAGGAGCTGCCCCCCAGCTACAAGCAGCTCCCCTGGAACCAAGAGGCTCGCAGCGTGCTTTAGGGGCACTTGGCCAGGAGCCGATTTGGGGCTCCGTGGGGTTTTTCCTCAAGCTCCTGAGCACCTCGCTGCTGGGTGAGCACCCTCCAGGCCGGGGCTGCCTCCTCGCTGACCGCCGGACAAGACGCTCGGAGCGGCTGAGGAGAGGAAGGGGAAGGGGGGCTGCGAAGGGCTGAGGCCCCAAGGGAATGGGGCGGGGGGCACGGCTTGGCCCTGAAGGGTCGGGGCCGGCTGCCCTGAGGCCCGACCCGGGGTGGGGGCAGCCGCCGGGCCCCTCGATGTGGCGGAGGAGCCGTGAGGAGAGGTGAGGAGAGCGCCCGGGGCCTCCCCCTCCCCGCCGAGCCGGGAACAAAAGGGAGGCGGCGGCGGCGTCGCCCCCTCCCCACTCACAGGGTTTTGGGCATTTCATCCTCCATGCCGGCTCCTCCTCCTCCTCCTCCGCCGGCCAGCCCCGGCTCTTCACGCCCGAAGCCGGCCCCCTCAGCGCCTCACGGCAGCCCCGAGCGCCGCCGGCCCCGCCGCGCCCAGGAAGCCCGGGGGTCCTCACAAGATGGCGGCGGGCGGCCGAAGGGGGCCCGGCCGGCCGAGGGGGGGCGGCAGCGCGCATGCGCCGCCGGGGCTGGGCCAATAGCGCTCGCCTCTCCCCCCTCCCCTCCCCGGCGGCGGCGCAGGCGCACGAGCGCCCCGCGCCACCTCAGCGTGCGCGTGCGCCCGGGGAAGAGACGCGAGGGGAGGAGCGGAGGGGGGGGGGAAAAGGGAGGGGGGGGGGGAAAAGGGAGGGGGGGGGAAAAGGGAGGGGGGGAGGCGGCGGTTGTGCGCATGCGCCTCGCTGCCGGTTCCCGTTTACCGGGGGGGTTATCGCCGGTTTTTGTGCCCCCGTCTCGGTGTGACGAGGTTAAAAAGCGTCCCCGCGTCTCCCTCAGGCGACAAAAATAAAATAAAGTAGAAAAAAAAAAAATAGGAAAAAGAGACGTGCGCCGCCCGGGAATCGAACCCGGGTCGCAAGAATGGGAATCTTGCATGATACCACTACACCAGCGGCGCGGCTGCTGCCCGGCCCCCGCCCCGCCGCCTTTAACCCTGCGCCGCCCCGCCTCGGCGGCACGGCACGGCCCGGCCCGGCCCGGCCCAGCCCGGCCCCACGCAGCGCCATGCCGGCCGCCAGCCTCCTGCTGCTCCTCGCCGCCTTCTCCCCGGCCGCCCTGGGCCGAGGGGGGCAGCGCGGTGCCCCCGGGAGGATCGGTAACGGAGGGGCTGGGGGGCCGGGAGGGGGTTCTGAGGGGGCTCCGCGCTGCCTTCCTCCTCCTCCTCACGGCTCCTCTTCCTCACAGCCGTGGTCGGCGGCGGCATCGGGGGCACGGCGGCGGCTTATTTCCTCCGGGAGAAGTTCGGGAGGGGCGTCCGGATCGAGGTGCTGGAGAGGGAGGCGGTGGGAGGCCGCCTGGCCACGCTGGAGGTGGAGGGAGAGGGCTACGAGGCGGGGGGCTCGGTCCTGCACCCCCTCAACCTGCACATGAAGCACTTCGTCAAGGAGCTGGGTGAGGGAGGGCAAAGCTTTATTATTTTCCCCCTCCCCGACCCTAAAAATCCCCCCGTGAAGCTCCCCGGCAATCCCACACGCTCGTCTGAGGCAGGTGGGCCCCCTCGTATTGGGGGGCTGCACATAAACAAACCCCTTCCCTTCTTTATAACAGCTCCGGGACCAAATTGTAACGTCCAGCTGAAGCTAAAATCCCCTCAGGAAGCTGAAATCCTCTCAGGAAGCTAAAATCCAAGCCCTGAAATTCCAACCTCACTAAATTACCTTTTTTTTCCCACCCCTTTTCTCAAGGTCTCCCCGCTGCCCCCATCTCCGGCAGCCTCGCCGGCATTTACAACGGAGAGGAGTTTGTCTTTGAGGAGAGCAGCTGGTACATCGTCAACGTCCTCAAGCTCCTCTGGCGCTACGGCCTCAACCCCCTGCGAATGTACATGTGGGTGGAGGACATCCTGGACAAGTTCATGCGGTAAGGAGGCCACCTCGGTGGCTGGAAGCCACGTGCTGAGCACTGGACGTTACTTACAAGTGGCAGGAGCGTTAGGGAGGACAAGGTTCCTGGCTGATGGCGTGGGTGCAGTGCCTGCTGAATTGCAAAAATGTTTGAAATCGTCCCGTTGGCACTGAGAAACAAGGCTCTGGTTGCTTGCTTTCTGTTGGTAATCTTTTCCTGAGGAGGAAGATCGAGGTAAGTCCTGTAATCTTAAAGTAGATGAGGCAACGTGCTGCCGGCAGAAACGTGGGTTGGGGATCAGACGTTCCATGGCTCTGGCACCTGGGTGCTAAAGGTCGTTGAATTTGTAGCAGTGCACAAAGTGCTTTGGTTAGGAAAGGTGAGCGGATTGAAAATGGGCTCTCTTTAGACCTGTTACCACTTAGGCTAGGTCATGGCTGGAAGGACGAGCCCTGCTGCTCCCTTCAAAGGCTGTAAGGCTCTCGGGAGCCCTACCCCAGGAGGCACCGTGAGATTCTTTTCATTTTCCAAGGGCAGCAGATAATTAACAGCAACTGAACGCTTGAATTCTGTTTCCACGATAAGAGCGCCTTGGCTGGTGCACGTGTTGTGCAGCTGGTGCGAGCGTATTTCCTTTTCTCCCGTTAAAGGATCTATCGCTACCAGACGTACGACTACACCTTCAGCAGCAACGAGCGGCTCCTTCACGCCCTCGGAGGGAACGACTTCACCCGGATGCTGAACCAAACCATCGATGAAGCCATGCAGAAGGCCAGCTTCTCCCACAAGTTCATAAACGAGGTGGTTTGCCCGACCATGAGAGTCAATTACGGGCAAGGTGTCAACATAAACGGGTTCGTAGGTGGGTGTTTCCTAGGTCCTCCCCCTGGGAAAAGGGGCGCACAGGGCGGAACGGTGTCCTGGTGACCTCGTGCTCTTCATACCATGTGTGCTGGGGTTCCTGCTTCCTGGGCTGGGCTGGCAGCAACCCATTTATTTATTTCCTATCACAGAACGATTCCTTCCGCTGCCCTCCCTGGCTGGGTTACTGGGTTACTCTGGCAAATGAGCAATCGCTTGCTAAGTGACCTACTTAGCTGTGTCATTAAGCAAGCTCTGTGTCCCGATGGGACACCGTTTCCTTTAATTTTCCACTTGCTGCCTCAAGCATTTCCCTACAGACTGGTGCTGGACAAGCAATGCTAATGATAGTGGTTTCCTTGTAGGTGCTGTCTCTCTGGCAGGGGCAGAATCGGGCCTTTGGTCGGTAAAAGGGGGAAACAAACTCGTCTGCACTGGCCTCATCTACGCCTCGAAAGCAGAAGTTATCTCTGGAACGGTTTTGTCCATAGAGCCCAAAACCAGACCCAGAACCACAGGTGAGTTGCATTTGTTTTCCCTTTGGCGGGGGGGGAGAACACTGCTCAGCTGCAGCTCTGGTCGGACCAAAGCTTTTTTTTGGTCTTTTAAAATGAAAAAACTGGGCTCTGTTCAAAGCCAAAGATCACAAGCTGAGCTTGTGCGACTTCAAAAAGCTTCAGCTGACAACAAGGCATAATAAACCCAAGTGGGATAGGATTCAAAAGTGGGAAGGACGGATGGGATTTCCCCCATCAGTGGAACGGGATGACCAAGCTCTTCTCTCCTCCCCAGGCGATCCCGTTAAGCTCTACCAGGTCACCTACAACACGACGGCAGGGGTGACGGGGGACACGTACGACATCGTCGTCATCGCTGCTCCGCTGAACCGCAGGATGGCCAACATCACCTTCAAGAACTTCAACCCTCCCGTCCCCGAGTTCTCCAGCCCGTACCACCAGACCGTGGCGACCTTCGTGCACGGGCGCTTAAACGCCTCCTTCTTTGGTTACCAGGACCCTTCCGCCTTTCGTTTCGGTGCCATCTTCACCACGGAGAATCCCAAACTCTTCATCAACAGCCTGGGGGTGGTGTCTCCGGTGGAAAAAAAGGGCGAGGAAGGAAAGCTGCCCCTGCAGTCGGCTGTCTGGAAGGTGTTTTCCAAGGAAGTGCTCACCAAAGAGCAGCTCAACTTGCTCTTCTCCTCCTACGACTCGGTCAAGGTGAAGAAGTGGCTGGCGTACCCTCACTACAGCCCCCCGGAGCCGTGCCCCCCGATCATCCTCCACGAGCAGCTCTACTACCTCAACGGCATCGAGTGGGCCGCCAGCGCCATGGAGATGAGCGCGATCGCGGCCAAGAACGCGGCGCTGCTCGCCTACCACCGCTGGTACGGCAACGCCGACAAGATCGACCAGGAGGACTTGCACGAGAAGCTGAAGACGGAGCTCTGAGCCCGAGGAGCGCCTCGCTCGGACCTGAGGCCATCCAGCCACCTCTGCTCGATTTGAGTGGTAATTAAAAGGTGGCAGGCGCTTTAAACGAGCGCTCTCATGCAAAACACTCGCTCTGCCCCCCGAGGTGTAAATGCCACGTTGACCCTAAAGTGTCCTTCTCGATGAGGAACCTGCCCAACCCCAGATCTGCATCGCTGTGCTCAACTGAGCCCCCCCCCAGACCTGTGTGCGTCGATTTCCTTCAGCTGGGGAAAAAAATCAACATCTCGGACCTGAACCTCTCTGCCTCGACCTTTTTTTTTAGGATCTATCAAGTAGTTAGCTCTTGGGGTGGGCCTGATGCAGTGGAGATCGTGGCTTTGTTTTTAAGTTTTAATTTGCGTCCAGAAGTACTGTGAGCTGGGGGGGGAGATGGGTCTGCTTCTAGCTAAGGGAGTTGGGGGAGTTGCCAAAACGGGTGGGAAGCAGGCAAAACACCCGCTTTTTGTCAAGGTTTAGCTGCCTACAGCAAGGGCCCGCTTGGATTTAGCCGCTCAACTTTTCAGGAGAAGCCTTTCCATCCCCTTGACCGTACCTAACGCTGCTGCGACACCTCAACCACGTCCAACTATGCAGAAAGCACCGGGTTGTCATTAAAATAAAATCAATGTGATGGTTCGGAGGGAGCTGGAGGCGTCGCCTGGAGCTCTGTCTGGGTTGCGTTGCGCTCTCACGGAGGTGCTGCCGGGCCTTCGTCAGCCACATACTGGTGTAGTCATCCTCAGTGTGCCCCAGCGAGCACTGCAGGGATGAGAACTAAAGGAATAATGTCAGTGCTAGCGGCTAATCCCAGCTTTCTGGACAGGAACTCCTCCCTGATGGAGAACAAGTTAATTAATTGCCTGTTAGTTAGCTGCAGGGGCAAGGCTGCGCTCACCTGGGGAGCTCAGGCTCCAGTAGCACTGCCTCGTGCAGAGGGAGTGATGAATTTAGCTAATTAAAGCTAAATTGCAGGACAAAAAGGCAGCTGTATGCTTGTAAACCTGCCTACTACCAGAGGAATTCAGCTGGGGTCGCATTTATTGCGTCCAAGTTGCTGCTTCTGTCCCTGCTTTCCTCCTTTCGCGCTGCTTGAAGGCTTCCAGCTTCTGGAAGCCGCCCCGTGGAGGGGCTGGAAAGCAAACTAAATATTTATACTCATCTATATGATGGGTACCTAAATATTTATGGCTGTTGGGGTTATGTGCTCAGCCCCGGCGCTGTACATAGTGGGCTCCCGAAAATGTCACGTAGCTAGGAAGGGCTGGAGGAAAAGGTTTGCACTTTTCTACAGCTCTTGGTGCCTTAAAGCTGCTCCTGAAACTATTTGAGCCCTTTTGTTAAAAGCAGTAACAAAAAAGGACCCCCCCCAAAAAAATTCCTGCTTAATGAGGGCCTTTAAGGGGTGTTGATCAGCTCACAAAACCACCCCAAAAAGGCGAAGTTTTGTTTAGGAAGCTCCCAACATTTCTGCAGGCCCTGGGCATGCACCACAAGCACCTCCATTGTCCCGGAGCGCTGGCACAAACCGGCCTCAGTGATGCCACGGAGCAGACAGAGAGCAAAAATGTTATTTAAAAACCTTTATTTAAATCATTTCCTCCTGCTGGGCAGCCCCCTTCAGCACAAACACTCTCCGGCACTATCAGCAGAGGGGAATTTACCGTTTTCTTGGCAATCGAGACCCCACGAACAAGGCTCAGCTTTGTTGCCTGTTTTTTAGGGAAGAAAACTGAAGGTAGAGCCATTTTAAAATCCTCTTGGAGAGATTTAGCATCCTGAGAGTGTTCCCTGAAGCTTAAAGCTACCGCCACACTGCTCTGCTCACAGAAGTCACGCTCTGGCTACACAAAAAGTCCAACTCACACGAGTTACTTCAACCATTACAAAATTTATTAAAAAAAAAAAATAATAAGTTTACGCTCCTAAACGCTTCACTCCAGGTTCAGGGAAAGGGGTACACAAAACAGGGCGGGTTCGGTCTCGTCACAGCGGGTTTCACTGGCCCTACACTCGCTCCAAAGCTTCCAGCATGATGATGCTGTTCCCTCGTATTACCTGCGAAGAGAAGGCGAGAGCAGTGAGGTGACAGTCTAAAATGTGGCTTTTTTTGGACACAGAAGTTGTGGCTTTTTAAAACGTGGCTTTTTTGGACACGATTGATTTAGGTTTGTGCAGTGGTGCAGAGTTTGTTGCTCCCTGCCCGCCCCCGCAGCACTCACCACCATGCCGATGTTGTTCTGCTGCCCTCCCTGCGCCATCTCCACGCACTCGTCGATGACCAGGTTCATGAAGGGATCGAAGCCCCGCAGAATGCCCTGCACGTGGCGGCCGCCGTTCAGCTTCACTGCAAGAAACACGCTGGGTGTAAAGGGCAGGCAGCGGCTCTCCCCGCGAGGGAGCTTCTGTGTGTTTTTTTTTTTTTTAGTGGGGAAATTAGAGCATCACATCGCCATGGCACCAGAAAAACTCCTTAAAGCAGGAGATGGGATGTGGGTTGGCATTAATGGGGCTCAAGGGGGGTGACGCGGGGGCACAGCGCGGCGCCAGGACTCACGTGAGAGCTTCTTGTCCATGAACCTGCAATGAAAGGGAGAGGAGGTGAGAGGCGCTGAGGTGTGTGGGGAGGTCTGGGGGGAAGGGAGAGGGGCTGGGGGGGAAGGGGGGAATCTGAGGGGGAATGCGGAGGGGCCTAGGGGGGAAGGGGGGGGTCTGAGGGGGGAGTATAGGGGAAGGGGGGGTCTGAGGGGGGAGTATAGGGGAAAGGGGGGGTCTGAGGGGGGAGTATAGGGGAAAGGGGGGTCTGAGGGGGGAGTATAGGGGAAAGGGGGGGGTCTGAGGGGGGAGTATAGGGGAAAGGGGAGGGTCTGAGGGGGGAGTATAGGGGAAAGGGGGGGTCTGAGGGAAAAGGGGAGTGTGACGGGGGATCTGAGGGGGGAGGCCTAAGGGGGTGGGGTCTGGGGGAACGTGGGGTGGGTCTGAGGAGAAATGGGGGTGGTCTGAGGAGGAATCTGGGGGAAACGGGGGTGGTCTAAGGGGTACGTTTGGGGGGTGGGGGGAGTCTGAGGAGAAAAGGGGTCTGTGGGGGGGGGCACGGCCGCCATGACACCGGGCCGCGGGGCATGCCGGGAGCCCGGCGGGCGGCTCCGTGCCCGCCCCCCCCTCAATTTTTCCATCCCCCCCCCCGGCCCCGCAGCCCCTCCCGGTGCCCCCCGGCCCGGCCCGGCCCCGTCCCGGCCCCGCGCTCACTTCTTCAGCTCTGGCGGGTGCGCCTTGCTCATGGCGTCCCTTCAGCGCCGCCGGCCCTCACTCACGCAGCCGCCCCCGTCGCGCTCTGACGTCAGCACGCCGCCCGCCTCGGCCAATCGCGCCCGCCCCCCGCGCCCCCCGCCAATCGCGCTCGCCCCTCGCCGCCCGCCCCGCCCCCCCGCCCTTCGCGCCTTCCCGGCGGCCAATCAGCGGCGACGGTGGGGGGGGGGGAGGGGGAGGCGCAGGCGCGCGGCGCAGCCCTGCACGTGGCGCCGCGGCACGTGGCGCTGCGCGCGCGGCGGCACCGCCGGCTGCAAAGGGGGCATTGCACCGTGCATTGCACCTTACTGCACATTGCACTGCACAGCTGCTGCATTGCACATTATAGCACCTGCTGCATTGCACATTATTGCTTCCAGCATTGCACCCCTGCTGCATTGCAACCCCACTGTGTTGCATGTTATTGCACCCTGCGTTGCACCCCTGCTGCATCGCACGTTATTGCACCCTCGCTGCATTGTGCCCTGCTGTTATATCCTTGCACCCGCTGCATTGCATGCCTGCTGCATTGCAAGTTACTGCATCCACTACATTGCACTTTAATGCATCCCTGCATTGCACACACCTGTACAGCACACCCACTGCATTGCACGTTGTTGCACCCACCGCATTGCGCACCTGCCCCGTTGTGTACTCCCTGCATTGCACACCCACTGCGATGCACGTTACTGCATCCACTGCACAGCATGCACCCTACATGACACTCCTACCGCGCTGCAAACCTGCTGCATTGAACATTATGGCACCCGCTGCATTGCACGTACCCTGCATCAGATGTTATTGCATGCCCCCTGCATTGCATGCTACTGCACCAACTGTATTGCGCATTATTGCACTCACCGTACTGCGCTTTATTGCACCTCCTGCATTGCACACACACACACTACTGTCCTGCCCCATGCACACACACCAATGGTC
The DNA here is from genome assembly GCA_951411735.1 of Somateria mollissima. NCBI lineage: Eukaryota > Metazoa > Chordata > Aves > Anseriformes > Anatidae > Somateria > Somateria mollissima. Next base: position 4,778,950 of record OX598329.1, read on the forward strand.
AGCCTACCCATGTGCAGGCTGTGCTCAGCACACACACAGGGGCCATGCCTTCATTGCACACCTGCACAGGGATCACCCCTCCACTGCACACACACACACACAGGGGGCACCTTGCACACATGCAACCATCACCAAATGCTCCCACCGTGCACGCTGTGCAAACACAGGGCTCACACTACACCGTACAAAGGCATCACCTGATCCATTGCACATCTGCATGGCTCCCCCTGCACCCCCTGCATGGCTGCTGCTGCAGGAGCCCCCCCCCAGAGGGCTGCAGCCCCCTGAGCACCCCCGCGCTCCCTCCGACCCCGCAAGCAGGCCGAGTGTGGCTCCTCGCCTTTAATGAGCGCGCTGCCCCCGGCGCCCTGCTACTGCCGGAGGGCGGCCAGGCTGTCCTTCATCTTCTTGGCCATGGCAGGGATGAGGCGCAGGTGGTCGTCCCCGCAGGCGGCCACGCAGGCGTCGAGCTGGGCGCGCACCCGCGCCTCCGTGCCGCCCGCTTCCAGCGCGTCCTTGGCTTTGTCGTTGCAATGCAGCGTGCAGCGGCTCAGGCGGTCCTGCATGGGCACGGGGGGGACACAGAAAGGGGGTCAGCAGGCTCAGGCAGCCCCCCACCGGTGCCGTGCACCCTGTTCTGCACTGTGGTTGTGTTGTTCCTCACCTGGAAGCGCTCCAACTCGCCGGTGACGATGGCTTGTGCCTGGGCCAGGGGCGCGTGGCACCGCTCGATGCATTGCTGCACCTGCTGCATGGAGGCCGTGCTGTTCTCGCAGCATCGGGCGCTGCACCGGAACATGGCTCCCTGCGAAAAGATGGGGTCAGCGGGGTGCAGCGCCCCCCAGGGACGCCCCCACTTTGTGTGAGCGCCTTGCAGCAGGCAGAGCCCGCGGTGCTGCTGTGCACGGAGCTGGGTGCAACCTCCTCGGGCATTTGGGGAGGTGTGGGGGTGCACTAGGGGGGGCACAGAGTTTGCAGGGGTGGGGGCACAAAACTTGCAGAGAGCATGGTGGGGGGATGCACAAACCTTGCACAGGGTCGGAGAAAATAGCTTACATAGGGCATGCACTTGGGGGGCACAAAGGTTGCAGAAGGCATGAGCTGCAGAGGGAAGGGGGGGGGGTACAAAATTTGCACAGGGCATGCTGTGGGGTTGCACAAACCTTGCACAGGGTTGGGGGAGACAGAAAGCTTACACAGGGCATACGTTTGGGGGGCACAAAGATTGCACTGGGCAAGCAATTGGCGGGCACAAAGGTTGCACAGGGCAGGCACTTGGGGGGTGCAAAAATTGCACAGGGCAAATAATTGGGGGGCACAAAGGTTGCATAGAGCAGGCACTTTGGGGACTCTGGGCTTGTACTGGGGGGCTCTGGGCGTGCACCAGGCATGCACAGGAGAGCCGAAGAGGTTGCATGGGGGGGGGGGGGGGGCAAGAACTGCACGGGTCGGGGGGGCTTTGCTCGAGCAGGGGTAACTCAGAGGGGGGGGGCACGGGGGGGCCCTGGGGGTACCTGCATGCCGCGGATGCTGTCCCGCTCCAGCTCCTGCACCGCGCTCTCCACCGCCGCCTGCACCCGGCCCTGAGCCTCCTCCGCCATGCCCGGGCCGGCCCCGGCAGCGCCGCCCCCGGGGCGGGGGGAAGAGGGGAAGGGGAGGGGAAGGGGAGGGGAGGGAGAGGGCGGGGGGAGCCCCGGCACCGCCCTGCAGGGACGGGGAAAGGGGCGGGGAGAGGTCCGGCGGCACCCGCTGTGCAAAGCTGCAAGGATGTGCAACGGTATGCAGCGCTGCAAAGGCTTGCAACGCTGCAGCAGTGTGCAACGCTGCAGCAGTGTGCAACTGTGCGATGATGTGCACTGCTGCAACGACATGCAATGCTGTAATGGCATGCAACGCTGTGCAGTGCTATAACTGTGTGCAAGGACGCAACGGTGCACAATGCTGTGATGGTGTGCAATGTTGCAGCAGGGTGCAACATTGCAACTGTGCACAGCGCTGTAACCGTGCACAATGCTGCAAAGCATGCAATGCTGCAGCACCTTGCAGCAGTATAACAGCATGCAACACTGCAACAGCACACAGTGCCGTAATGGTGTATAATGCCACATGCTGTGCAATGCCACACTGGTGGGTGATGCTGCACGCTGTGCAGCACTGTAAGGATGTGTGATGCTGTAACGGTGTGCAATAGTGCATGTCGTGCAATGCTGCGCACCGTGAAATGCTACACTGGTGTGCAAGGCTGCCTGCTGCCCAATGCTGCACCAGTGCACTGTGCTGCATGAGATGCAATGCTGCGCTGCTGCATGCCATGCTGCTTTGCACCCCTGTACCACCATGCAGTGCTGCTCTGTAACAGCTTGCACTGCTGTGCCCCCCCCAATGCAACATGCACACCCTGATGCAACACCCAGCCCGTGATGCAATGCCCGTACAGCACCACAGAGCAAGGGCTGGTCTCACCCTGCCTGACTCTCGGTGCTGAGCCTTTACCGAGCCCCTCAATCCCCCCACAGTGCTGCACCGAGCCCCCGTGGCCTCATCCTGCTCCTGGGCCAGTGGCCACATCCCCAGTACGGGGCCACCGCCAGCCCCGGCCCGCCCGCGCCTGGAGCCACCGCCGTGACGGCGTGGGGCAAAAATCCGGAGAATGCATGAGCCAGCAGGAGGCTGCGGGAGCTGGCGGCCACGGCAGAGCACCAGCATGCACGCACAACCCCATTTATCCCATCCCGGACCCCAAAATGCAGCCGGGGTCCCGCAGGGCCCCCCCCGTTACTTTGCAAGTCCAAGGTGCAAACGTTGCCGTTGTTTCCATCGCTGCAGGGTGGTGACACCGCGTTGCTGCCCCTAAAGAGCTGCAAGCAACTTCCTTCAGGGGCTGCCACCCTGGAGCTTAGAGCAAAAAAGAAAAACCCCAAAAGAGACTCAACTCCCCCCAGAAACCAAACCGTGAGCACAACACCAGAGCCCAGGCACAGCCTTCTGAAAAAAGTGTCCTTTATATCACTTAAATAACTCTAATCCAGGTATATTAGGGGGAGGGAAAAAAATAATAACTGGACAGCCGATCACAATAACATATTATAGAAATCAAAATTAATTTAAACCACACAAAATAAATTAAAACATTAAATATTAACTTTCAGTGCAACATATACAGAAGACAGAGTAACCATGACTAAAAAAAAAAAAAAAAAAAAAAAAAAAAAACCAAGGAAAAAAAAAAAAAAAAGCTTCAGGTCGGTTATGATAAAGACTACGGAAAGGATTAACAAGTCGATGGGAGGTTAGAGCACCGGCTTGAGGAGGTTCCCTAGGATTACGGTTCGGTTTTATTCGTCCTAAAAAGAGCAGATCTGTCCCCAAAGGTCCATGCGGCGTTGAGGCTTTGGAGGATTGCCGAGCTGAGGGCTTGGCGGCACTTTTTTTTCCCAGCAGGCACACTCGTAGAAAAATAAACCCAGTGACCCGGCGCTCGGCTGGGTTTGGGTTCTCTTTTTGCCTTTTGGTTAAAAAAGAGAAAAAAAAAGAGCATTTGAAGGAAAAAACAACAACCAGAAACACAAATTAAGCTTTCCAGGGGCCGGTTCCGCAGCAGGCAGGATTTTGGGGCGTTTTCCCCCATTTCCAGCACTCTGGGCTGAAAGCTCTGGCGGTGGGGACGGCAGTGGGAGCTGGATTGTCGAATGGAGTGGGAGGCACTGGGAGGTACTGGGAGGCACTGGGAGCTCCTCCACTGCCAGCACCCACTGCGTCGGTTCCCCCACTGCCGTCACCTTGGGGAGGGGGGACGTGGGCCCTCCGCGGGGCTTGCTGCCATCCCCCACGGGGGGGAGGAAAAAAAAACAGGAAAATAAAAATAAAAAGAAGGAAAATAAAGAAAAAAGAAGAGGAAAGGGGAAAAAAAAACGAGGAAACCGAAGGAAAGAAGCTGTGTTCATCCCCGGCACGGCGTCCTGGCTCGGCTGCGGCAGCTCCGGCTGCGTCAGACAACTGCAGGAGAAGAAGGAGGAGGGAGCGGGGTCAGGGGGGGCCCCGCCGTGCCCGCCCAACCCCGGTGCCGTCCCGTACCTGTCTCGGCGTGGCAGCAGGACGCGCCGCCCTTCAGGAGCCCGGCTGGCTTCTCCTGGCCGCAGAGGGGTTCCCGGCAGCACCCGCAGCGCTTCCGCAGCCGGCAGCAGCTGCAGGACAAAAGGGAGGCGGTGATTGAGGTTTGGGGTCCTGCATCGCACCCCAAATGTCCCCATCGGGAGCCGTGGGCCCCCCTACTCACTGTATGAGCACGCAGACAGCGATGAGCACGACCGAGGCCACCACGGCCACCACCACCAGGGCAGTGATTGTCTGCTTCTTCTGGTTGGCGGCCACCACGGCCAGGAGGTCGGCGTGCTCGCAGCGCGTCCCCACGTACCCCGAGTGGCACCTGCAGCGGGACGAGGACAGCAGTGTCACCCCTGCGGGGCAGGGATGGGTTCAAGTCCCACCCCTTTGGGGAATTTCAAGCAGAAACTGTGCGTTTGGGGTGCTTTTTTTCCCAGCAAAACCCACGCTGAAGTTAGGGGTGGTGTTGGCACCCCGTGGAACAGGGCACGTGCCACCCCGTGGTGCTGCAGCTGGGATTTTGTCACCCCCCTCCCCATATGGCAGCACCCCCAGATCGTTCCTGTGGCACCAGCAGGTCCTCGGGATCATCCCTTGGTGGCTCTGCGGCTCCTCATCCTCGCTCCAAAGCCAAATTTGTGCTCTGAGGCACTTCTTGGGGGGCTCAGTACCGTTCTCCCCCCTCTCCGAAGCGGCTCTTACACGCACGCCGGCTTGTCCTCCTGCACGAGGAAGCGGCAGGTCCCGTGGAAGCAGAACTGGCTGTGGGAGTCGGGGCACTCATTGAAGTGCGACCGCACCGCCGCCGCCACCGGCGGACCTGCAGCAAGGAGAAAAAAAGGATGAAAAATAGAAAAAAAAAAAAAAGTATTTTTTGCTATTTCTGCACGGCTGCTGGATGTCTCCGTCCACCAAAATGAGCCCACATCGGTCCTACCCGAGCCCCCCCGTGGGAAATAAGCCTCGCAGGCACTAGAGGAATTTACTAAAGAGCTTAAAGCTTAAAATGGGGGTGGAGAGAGTTAACCAACAGCCTCGGGTCTGCCCCAGCCCCGAATTTGGGGAGGGAGCAGCGCCGCGCGCCGGGGATGCTGGTTTCCATTACGCCCCGCGCTGGTTTAAATTATCCTCCGCAGCAGAGACGGAAAACAAATATCCTGCTTTCGGATTAGCCCTCGCATAAAAGCACATCCGATCGCTGTCGTTTCAAAGCCACCTCAAGTTCCTGTTGCCGTGAATTTATGGCAGGCCAGGGTAATTAAACCCACGTCTGCCGAATGCTTCCGGGTCCTGCGCGAGGCGCAGCGAGCAGAGACCCCGCACGGGCCCGGGGAGATGCTCGGATCCCCAAGGTGGGTCCCAGGGCGGCATCCTCAGGTAGCCAGGAGCTGGGATTTGGTTTTGTTTTTGGAAAAAGGCTGCTGGCTTCACGATGGCATCGCTGAAACCCAGCGCGGGCAGCGGTTGAAGTCCCCGACTGCTCTGGGATGTTTCCTCTGTGAGATGAAAGCTGCAGCGCATCGAGCCCCTCGCCACAAAAACCCCATCCTCGAGGGTGGGTTTATCTAGGAGAGCCCGGTCTCTCCCTGCTCATGACTTCACCCTCCCCAGCCCTACAAAAAACAGCCCCTTGGGGGGATTTTCATGCACACAGACAAGCCTTAAGGGAGTTCATCCCAAGTTTTTACAGCCCAGCCACCGGTTGTGCTCACGGGAAGAGGTGCCCGAGCGGCAGAGATGGATGGGGATGAGATGTGCCAGCCCCTGAGCATCCTGAACACACCACTCCATCCTCCAAAACCCCAAATTATCAGGGGAAAAAGCCTTGTTCACCCCCTGCACCGCATCCCAGGGGGAAAAGCATCTCGCAGGGACCTGGAACAGCACTGGTAGGGATGGCTCAGAGGCGTTCAGCACCCGCGGGGGCACCGCGTCCTCCTGGCCCTCCTGGCTCGCATTAAGCAGCCGCCGGCGCTCGCAGCTGTCGGCCACATTGCAGCCACGGTGCGGGCAGCACCACCGAGCCCTGGCCCAGGTCCCAGTGCCCCAGCTCCGGCCGTTTTCGGGTTTGTGGGGCTCAGCTTCACCTCCTGCCCCGTCGATGCCCGGCCAGACCCTTGCCCAGGTGCTCGGGGAGCCGCTTTCCTTCACCACGCGCCGGCGAGCGCGGCTGACCCATCCCTTTTCCCAGCCCGGAGAGGTTTCAGATCCCTGCCAGGAGCCGTGGCTGCTTTTTAACCCGGTGCCGGAGGAAACGGGCCGCTCGCGGTCCTGCCGAGGCTGCTTTGCTTTGAGCAGCCACAAACCACGAAACGCCGCGGCAGCCGGCTCCATCCCCACGGCAAAACCGCCTCGTGCTGCTTCTGCCCCAACCTGAGCTGGAGAAACAGCAGCGAGGAGAAACAGAGGGGAAGGCTCCCGGCTCCCCATTGTGCTGCTTTTATGAATGAAGCGATTTATTGAGCGTGAAGGGCTCGGTGCCGCCGTGAGCCAGCGTCAGGCACCAGCCCTGAGGGAGCTGCAGGGCGGCTGGCGAGCAGCATCCCACCTCGGGGGCGAGGGGAAGCAATTCCTCTCCCCAGGGCTTCCCAAATCGCAGCTCCTGCAGCCTCAGTGCCCAAATTGCCCCGCTCCTGGCCGAATCTGCCACAAAGCCGCAGCAGGACCAGGTTTCCCCACGTGGCAAGCGTCTGCTCTCTAGGATGCGCCCCCCACAAGGAGGGCGTTTTGGAAATCACCACCGCAGAGCCCTTTTGCCTCGCTCCCCGGGGTCTGGCACTGCTTTTCCCTCAGGTGGGAGGCTTCAAGCCCAGCACCAAGCACGGAGCAGCTCTTGCATAGCTCCCCCCTGCCGAACACCACCCGGTTTGGGACGCTGAGCCGGTCACAGGGCTGCTGCTCCGGCACAACTCTCATTTTACAAACCAGAGAAAAAAAAAAAAAACAGGCAGTACTCGGCTCTGCTCCTGCACCCCGGGCATCGCCCCAGCAGCATTTCACGCTCCAGCTGGTTTCAGATGGAGCAGCCTGGCTCGCGTCGCCTCGCCGCACCTCCGGAGGCTCAGGGCAAGGTGCTGCCTCAGAATCCGGCCGCCCGCAACCACAACAAAACCTTTCTCCTTCCAGCCAGCACCAGGACATCACTTATCCTCGAAGCTTTCTGTTGGGATAGCTGCAGGGAACAGGCCTGGTCCTGAACGGAGAAAACTGCCCCAAATTCGCCCTGTGTGGCTGTGCCCTGCAGCCCTGAGCTCTCTGCTCCCTCCCCTGCGGCACCGGCACCGCAGTGCCCGCAGCACAGCGAGGGAAACCAAGCAGGAAGCCTCCAAATCACCGACGTGCTCCCGTCCCGATGAGGAAGAAGGGGAAACCTGACCGCAAGCACCACGATGCCTTGCCCCTGGTGCTGATACATCGCAAGCCCCGATGCTCACCAGGGCTCCTGCGCCCACCCAGAGCCCGCGCGGCTCTGCAGGAAGCTGTCGTGGGCTGGGTTAGAGCAGATAAACCACAGCTGGGTTTCCTTTGTCACTTTTCCAGTGACATTATTGCGATTAACAAACTCACCGCTCAGGGCCGACGTCGTGTTCTCCAGGGCATGGCACACGGCTACCAGCACGCCTGTGGAGAGAGGGCAGAGAGGGGTCAGAGGAGCTGTCCCAACCCGGCCAGGACCGAAAACTCTTTTGGCTTCAGAAAACAAGTAAAAAATTCCCCTAAAAACCCTAAAAAGGATCCCAAAATAAGCAGGACAGGGTGTGCTGTGCTGTCACAGCACCTGCAGGACACCTGCTCGCCCCAGCTCCAGCCTGGGCAACCACGGGGCCGTGGCTGCGAGCCGAAGTGGCCCAGCATCTCCTCAGCCCTTCTCCAGCCACCGCCGGCCCATGGGTGCCAAAATCTCTGCTCACAGACACACAGCCCCCAAATTGTCTCTTTTTGTAGGGAGAAGGGTTTGGGAAGCCCCACCGGCTCCAAGGGTTTAAGCGGGTGGCTCGGCCCCGGGGTGTGAAGCCAGCTGAGAGCAGCAGAGCCTCCCACAACCTCCGCCCGCAGACCCCTCTTTGACCCAATTACTCGCACGGCTTTAATTAAATCACGCAGAAAGCTTCAGCTGAAGGCAACGAGCACGAGACAAAACCGGGAGGCTTGCTCCCGCGGCTCACCAAACTGAGCCAACAACCGCTCCGTTTATTTTTTGGGGCGGTTTTCCCCATTTTGGCTTCTCCCCACCAGCCCCGGTCGCACCTTGCCCCACGGCACCGCAGCCCCTGCCTGCCACCGGTGTTTTCTTCCCAGGGAAGCGACATTTGGGGCCGTGCCCTGCCTCCTCCCAGCTTTTTTTTTTTTTTTCCCCCTTGCACAGAGCTGACCCGGGTTACGCCAGGGCTGGCAGCGGGAGATGCTCGGCCGGCGCAACGTCCTCCCTGCCCCTCTCCCCTCCTTCGCGCGAGCCGAGGAAACTCCGGGCGTTATTTTGGGAAATGGCTCATCCTTGTGTCATAGGGCGGTCGCATCATCCCCTCCTGCTTTCTTGTTTGGCCAGCCCGGGAGCCAGCGCTCGGCCCCGGGGGCTCCGGCGGTGACGCCCCCGCCGCTCTCCACCGATGGGCACAGCGCCCGCCCGCGCTCGAGCCGTTTGGGCCGGCCGAGCCCAGCCAAAAAAGCAGCCCAGCTCACCCCGTGAGCTCACCCCGGCCTTATTTGCTGCCCCACCTCCCCTTTGCGTCACCTCTCGCTCTCCGCTTGGCAAGGGTTTCGTGGTTCTGACGCCGGTCAAGGGCCGCTCCTCTCCCCCCGTGATTCCCCCGAGGGCCGGGGCCGAGCTCTGAGGGGACACGGGGCAGCTCCCCAGCACGGCGCGTTCCTGCCATCATCCCACCCCCAATCCCAAACTCCTGTGAGCAGGACGGAGACGCTTTCCCCAAAACCCAACCGACCCAGCCCTACGCCACCTTTCCCAGTGGGATCTTCACGCCTGCTCCCAGCCCTGTTACCCTGGCCGTCGTCAAACATTTCCCATCTTTGTGCCACCCATCGAGTTTGGGAAGGTCTCAACAGCAGCATCAAGGAGCGAAGATCTCCCAAAAACTCACCTTCCTGGTACAGGACGCCCGATGCTCAAGACACAGGTTTGCCAATGGACCCAGGCCCACCTCGTGCCCGGCTTTGCCCCCATCGTGGTCCCAACCACGACCACCACCCCTCCAGGCGTCCCCATCCATCCCAGCCCCGTCCCCGGCAGCTCAGGACTGGTAACTCTGCTCCTGGAGCTCCCGCTCAGCGCCGTGGGTTGTTCCCTGCCTCAAGTTTTCCCTCCTAATCAGCTTTGCTCATGTTTTCCCCTCGGCTTTGGAGATTAGCCCTCTGCAGCCGCCAGGTGCGTATATATGGAGCGGGAGAAGGGCGAGGGGGAGGAGGCTCCAGTTTCCCTCGTTATTTTAAGCGAAGGCTCCAATCTATTGTTTGGATAAGGTTGAGAAAAGCGCTCCTACCAGGATGCGGCGGCGGCTGGGCACCGCAGAGACTTAAACAAAACCGGGCTCGAGGCCGACAGAAGCCAGACGGCCCCGGGAGCGCCACCGCCAAGGGAAGCCAAGAGCTGGCTGCGAGGGGAAACCCGCGGCTCGGCCCCAATGTGGGCAACCACCGGGGCTGGGGAGGAGCTCAAAAACCCCACAGGTAGCAAAGCAGTGGGAGCAGCGGGGATCTGGGTGTCCCCAAATCGAAGGATCGAGGCTGGGGCTGCCGGGACAGCGGAGCTGTGGGGTGGGTGCTCGCAGGAGGGATGCTCCGTGCAGAGCTGGAGCCCTTTGGCATAGGAACCGGGGGTCTGGGGGTCTCTGGAGGGAATGGGATGGGAGCAGAGCAGGGAGATGGGGGGAGCACAAAGAGGGAGACGTGGGGTTGAGACCCACGGTGGTCCCGAATCCGAGCGGTGCTCACCTCGTGCCGTGTCCCCCCTGACCCAAGCACAACCACGGGTCCCCCCGTGGCTGACCCCAAGCAACTCGCAACCCTTTTCCCTCCGGGATAGCAAAGCAAGAGGGATGCAGCCCAGCAAACGGCCCCCCTGGAGCAGGTCCCCACCGTCCTCCCCATCCCGCGGGGCTCTCGGTGCTCCCCGAGCATCGCGAGCGGCACCTGCGCCTCCGCCGGCTCCGGCCTTTTTCTCATCGCAGGGTGCCCCCAGCGAAGGAGCACCGGGCTTTTTTAATTGCAAAGCAGGCTCCGGCTAATTAAGCCTAGCCTAGAAGAAATTAAAGGCACTTAGCGGGCTGCTTCGCCGTCGAGGCCGTCGGTGCAGCCGAGCTCCCAGAGGCGAGGAGCGGTTCAGGAAAATACCTCGGGGAGGGAGGGCAGCCAAAAATTTTGGGGGATTGGGGAAGAGGAGCGATGTGGAGAGCAGCTTCAGCAGCCGGTGCCTCCGGGTGATGCTCGGGGGGCTCCCCGCTTCGTGGTTGAACCCTGGAGGGTCCCAAAACCCCCTTAGGGGAACGGGGAGCCTCAGGGAGAGGGGGTCCAAAGGGGCTCCAGCCCCGCGGTACCAAGGAGCCCCCCCCACCCCAAAAAGCTCCGCAAAGCCGGCCCCGAGCGTGCCTCAACCCCGCTCCCGGTCCCGTCCCGTGTCCCCCCTCACCCCACCACCACCATCAGCACGTACCCAGGGCCAGCGCTGCCGCCGGCATGGTGGAGCTGGAGGTGGCGGTGGCCGTGGCGAGCGCCCAGAGCGCGGCGGGGCCGAGGGGCCGGGCTCGGAGCCGGCGGAAATGGGCGCGGACTCCGCCGCCAGCCACTGCGGGCCCCGAGGCCCCGGCCCCGGGGCGGAGCCGCCCGGCCCCCCGCTGCCCTCAGGCCCGGGGAGCTCCCGGGAGCTGCCCCTTGCTGGGTTCAGTCCCCTCAGTCCTGTGTTTTTTTGGTGTTTTTGGTGTTTTTTGGGGGTTCCTCCATCCCCCCACGCGGGGTGATCCCCTCACAGTGACCCCCCCCCCCCCCCTCCCCGGGGGCTGCCCCAAACACGCTCGCCCCTCACTCCCCCATTTTGGGGTCGCCTTTTGAAGTCTCCCCCTGACTTCGCCTCAGCGAATTCCCCCCCACACACACACCCGGGGGTCCCCAAACCCTCTCACTTTTTGGCAGTGGGTTTGCTCGTAGGAGGCGAAGGGCCGGGAGGAAGGCAGCAACCGGCCCTTCCCTCGGCGTGCAGCGAGCCGCCGGATTGCTTCACTAACCACAAGCGCATTCCTTCAGCTGCTGCTGGCCAAGAGCCTACGCCCCTTCCTCTCCGATGCAGATCTCACCTTGGTGATCCAAGCCTTTGTCATCCCGAAATCAATAGGGCCGCGCCGCAGCCGAGGCCACCTGGGAGCCCGGGGCAGGGCAGGCGGCGGGGCTGGGAAGGCGGCACAGGGCCCCCCATGATGGCAAACGGGGCGGTGGCGAGCGCGTCTGCCTTGGGGAATTGTCCCCAAGGGCCCATGATGGGCCACGTCCAACCCTCGTGCTTCACTTGGGTGGCTCCTGGGACGGGGGCTGGCCTCGAGGCATGGGGACGAGTGTGGTGGCATGAGGGGTTGAGCATGGTAGCACGAGGGGATGAGTGTGGTAGCACGAGGGGATGAGGGTGGTGGCTCAGAGGGGACCCCCCATGTGGGGCCGGTGCCGCAGGGACACCCCGCGGCCATGCCCGCGCCGAGGCAGCGTCTCCGCGGCAGCCTCGCAGCGCACGGGAGCTGCTCCCAAGCCTGTGGTTTGAGCCGAGCCGAAACTTCCAGGCGTTCCCAGGTGATACCATCTTCTTTTAGCATTTGAAAGCGGCTCTGCGTAGACGAGGGGCTGGGAAATCGCTGCTCCACACATTTCCAGTCCCCAAACGCCTAGCGCTGAGTTTTAAGCTCAAGCCTTTCAGCGCGGCAGACACCACCTAGCTCCTAAAATCCCGCTTTTTCGACCCACAGGGCCAACACTGTGGGCTGCACAGCCTGGGTGGGCTTTGTCCATCCTCATGCTCCCACCTGAAGCGGTTCAGCTCCAGCACGCCCTGCTGGGGATGGTCCCCCTGAACGTGGCAGGGATGGGAAGTGGCCAGCACCGGGACACCGCTCGTGGGCAGACGTAGCCGCTGGGAAAAACAAGAAATAAGCAGCTGCTGAGATCTGGGGTGGCTGCGGGGCCGGGCAGAGCTTCCTCCCATCCCACAAGGGTCACCGAAACCTCCTCCAGCAGCAGGTGATTCAGGTCCTGGCCACCAGCTGGAAGCACCTGAAGGAAAACCAAACTGCACCGACCCCGGTTGCAGCCCAGCGCAGGCCAAGCCACCCTGTTTCCCTCCGTGCTTGCCTTTCTCCCCTCCCACGTGCTGATAGCCGTGATCTTTATTTGTAAATAGATGCTTCCTCGTTTGCAATATTCCTCCCACTCCTGGTGTGAATCACTTGTGGAAGCAATTGCTGCCTCCGCAAACTGGAATTGTGGCAATTCGGAGTGAATCAGGGCAGGGTAACAAAGCTGCCGGGGTAGGGGCGGAGGAGGAGAGCTCGGCAGTGGAGCAGCCGGGGAAAACGGAGAGCAGGAGGTGCAGAGGAAGCCGGGGATGCTGGCAAATCCTAGAAAGCCGGCCGTGAGGTAGCAGGCAAGTCGTAACAAAAGGCAGCCTTCCTCCACGCGTGAGGATGCTCTGCAAAAGAGCAGCACTGTAACAGGGCAAAAAACTTGGCTCTGAAGTTGTGTGCCAGCTGGGTAATTGGAGAATTCTGCTTAAAAGGATATATATATATATATATTTAATTTTTCTCCCCTTAATTTTAATAATTTTAATCAGATGCCTATAACTACTTTTAAGAGAAGGGACAATTCTGCCAGCCAACGAGCTGGGGTCGATAATGCCAAGCAGCGGCAGGTTTGCAGCCAGGCAGAGCTGGCCCCTGCCCTCTCCTGAGGATTTTTGGGCTGTGCCAGCCTGGCCTCACCCGCTGCACCGCTGCTTTCTGGCCACGAGCTTCACAGCCCTGCAACCAGCAGCGGCTCCGGCCCCGGCCTTCACGTCGACTGGAGATTTTCATGCGCTTCCCACTGTTATAAAACCGCAAAAACAATTATTTAATTGTTTCTCCCAGATGCTGGCAAGGTGCAGCCAGTGCTGGGAGGCTGGGTGGTTTTTTTTTCTTCTTCTTTTCGAATTGCTCTTTGTCAGTGGCTTATTCTGGGTTTTGAGATTAAATGGGTTATTTATGGGCTCCAAGTTAGGTGGAACCGATGGGCAGATTCTGCCTCGCTCAAAGCTGCGGCGGAGACTGGAAGCCTGCAACCCAAATCCAGCACTCTGCCCTAACGAATCAATCAATTTAGGGCAAAACCCTAAAAAAAAGGAAACTGTAAAAAAAGATAATCTCATTTTTCACAAAATTGGGAGGATGTGATAGTTTTATTATTTATTTATTTTTTTTTTTTTTTTTAACTTTTCCTTTGCCTTCCAGCAACTCAGCTCCCTCGCAAGCAGTTATTGAGGCTGGAGGGAGATGGCTCAGACCGCTCTGCTCTCAGAGGCTGCCGAGTGAGAAAACCAAAGCAAGGGCCTGGCAGAGCACAAATGGAGCCGCTACTTCAAGCAATTACCCACAGCAAAACGAGCCCCACGCCTGGATGGTGCAGAAGCCACAAGGAGCACTCAAACCTCACTTAAGCCCCCGTGATAGAAGGGGAATTTTCTGGCTCGGGGCATAAAGGCGAGTGTCACGGTTCGGAGGAACCTCTCGGCAGGACGAGCTCCTTGTCCGTCCCCGCCACAGAGATGCCTTTAATCTGAGCTTAAAAATATTCTGACGTGGCGGGGGAAAAAAGGAAAAAAAAAAATAATAATAAAAAGTCCATCTATATCCTGCCCCGCAGCAGCATGTAACAAGGGGGCTGTGTGTTTGTGTCCAGCATAAAAGACTCCGGCCGCGTATTTATCTTGGATTGTGAACGTGAAAATTAGGCACAGTGAAAACATCGCCTCTCGCGCTCTCCGCCCCCTTCCCTGATTTCTCGCACAAACCCAAATTGTAGCCGCCGGGATGTTTTTGGCTTCTGCTTTGAAGGGAGAAATCAATCAGGTGGCAGCAGCCAGCGGAGGCTCAGGCGTCCCCCTGTTTATTTTCTTTACGTATGGTCCCAGGATAAGTTAAATATTTCGCTCAAGGTCAGCGCTAACTGCTGTGGTGTTGGCTGCTCGGGAGCTCACGTTCCCCTCCCGCAGGCTCCCCCCCAAAATCTGGTGAAGCCCCCGCGATGCTCAGCCCCCAACTCCTTTCCCCACCACCCCAAATTTTGCCCCTGAGCCAGGCTGCCTGTGCTCCCACGAGCTCGGGCTGGGCTCAGAGCGCATCCACCCAGCCCCTCCAACGTTTCCTCTGGCGCGTAAGCCGCCTGCCTGCTAAAAATGGGGGCCTTATTTCATTTTTTTTTCCTGGCTTTATCTTGCAGCGACCGGTTCTGTTTTTCTGCCAGCTTAAAAGGCTCTTTCATAGCCGGTATTTTCCCCTGTGAATGTACATTTTATTCAAGTCCTTTTTTTTCTTTTTTTTTTTTCCTAAATAACTTCTTGGGGTTTTGTTCCTTACCAGACATTTTCTTTAGCTCCCCAAATTATGTTTATGGACATTCTTTGCAGCGAGCCTGTATAAATAAAGGATTTTTTACCTACGGGCTCCTCAGCTCAAGCCCGGCCCTTGTCATCGCCACTAAAAAGGGCTTTGTTGGCTGCATTAACGAAGCTGGTTTCAGGCTGGCACCTCTCGAGCTAGTGTCAATAGTGCAACGGGCTGTTAGCAGGAGGCTATATTACATATATTTATCTTCATCCAGCAGCAGCAGGGCTGGGATGGGGGCTGCCTGGTGCGATGTTAAGCAAGCAAAAAACTCTCTTTTGGTGCAAGAGGGGAAGGCGGCAGGGACGATGCTCAGCGGGGCAGGAGGTGGCTGTGGGGTCCCCCCGCCAGGTGTTGTGGCTGCCCTGGGGTTATGGGCTCGCTGCGAGCCGCTGCGGTCGCCCGTGGCCGAGCTCATTTCCCCCGCAGGTTGGTGGCACGACACAAGGGGCATTCAGCTGCGGTGGCGAGAAACCCAGCTCGCACTTGTGCACCGCTCCCGGCTGCACGTCGGTCCGTGCCCTTAAAAATCCCGAGGCTGTGGGGTGGTTTTCACCCTCCGGGGGGGCGGCCAGGCTGCTCCGGGAGCATTGCAGTGGGCAGCTTTGCAGTGGGACCCCGTGAGCAGCAGCAGTGGGAGGTTTTGGGGTGGCTTTGCTGCTGGAGCAGCTCCCAAAGTGCTGGCTGAGCACAGGGGGCAGGTGCCAGGAGGCTTGGGATACCCCCACAGCGCAGGTGGGACCCGCTGGATGAAATATCTGAGATGTTTAGGCAAGGTATTCAGGCTAGGGAGGCCTTCCCCTGCCCTTTCTCCCTTTCCAGGGTAAACCGACCTCTGCATTCATGGGGGAAAAAGGAGCACAGAAGGCAGGACCAGCGGCTGAACAGAGCCCTTCAGTCTCCAGGCCATTAATCCTCCACCATGCCAGGCGCCGCGGCAGGTCACAATGCACGGCACATGCCTGAGCTTGATGCATTTGCCCTCGTTCTGCTTGTTTATCCCTCGCTTGCACTGTGCCCGTCCAACACGGCTCACAGCGCTGAGTCAGCACCCGCCAGAGCAGCGGGGCCACCATCGGCGCGACCCCATCCCCGTCCCCGTGCACCTCCTGGAGAAAAATCAGGGGTGGACGGGGCAGGAGGATGATGCTGGACGTGGGAACGTGCCTCTGCCTCCCCAAATGAGGAGCTGCCCCGGGGGGAGGCCCCGCGAGCCCACCGCCCACGGGGCTGACTCACACCCCCAAATTCCGAGGAGGAGATGAAGGCGAAGGGATGGCAGCGCCCCGCAGCTCCCGGGACGGCCGGGGGAGACACGGGTGAGTCAGCCCGGCAGGAACGGCAGGAATTCCTCCTGCCAGCCCTACCTGCCCGGGGAACTTGCACACAGGTAGAACAGGTCCAGTTGTTCTCCGCTGCCATAACTCCTCCGAGATGAGAGAGACCCTGGAGGGGATCAGATGCTCCCCAGCCCTTGGAGATCCTCCGAGATCTCGCAGCACCCAACACCTGCATTGCCTGAGCAAGACAAGCATCAGGAGTGAGAGAGGGCTTGGATCTGCACCAAAGCCCAACACGATGTCAGCGCACAGATATTTGCACACTGCCTTTACACCCCGTAGCCTCCTGCTTGACTGGAACAAGCCCTGAACTTGGCTCAGGGGTGGGAAGAGACTGGAATGAGCCTCCTACAGACAGGAAGCCTAAGCCGTGAAGGCAGCCACGGGGCTGTGCCACCCACCGGGGAGGCTTGTGCCAAGCACAGGAGGTGACACCAGGAGGCTGGGCTGGTGACAACGCAAGGCTAGGTGCTAACGGGACAAGGAGCTCCGTCCCTGTAACTGAGGGACATCCGAGGCTCATTTTAAGAACTGTGCAGGGTCTGGAGCCCTCCTGCCAAGATCTCACCGAGGGACACGGAGCCTGTAATAAAACATTTGCCTCCCAGACAGAGCTGCCTGGGGCACGGCCCTGCAGTGCGGAGCCAAGGCAGCGGCCGGCAGCAGAAGGACGGGCAAACATTTCGGCTGGAAGAGCCGGGGAGCCCCGCGCTCGTCTCACGTGGCTGCTGGGCTTGACAACACTGAGCCGATTTTGCTCGCTTGCAAAACAAAAATTCGCCACTGGCCCGGCTCCAAGCCTGGAAAATTTTGAGTGCACGGAGCAGCCTTGGCAAAGCGGGGAAGCCGATGTCAGGGGCTGCGTGCGCATGCACGGAGCCACACAAACCCGGCCTGCAGCCGCTGCAGCAACGGTGCCACGGCACGGGGTGATGCAACCACCTGGGGACGTGAGTCAGGGCCGGGCTCTGTCGCAGCCCAGCAGCTGAGGACGTGCCCCGGGGAGTGACAGCGCTGGCGCAAGAAGGGGAATTCAAGCAGGGAGAAGGGAATGAGCTTTCTGGGGATCGTTGCTATTTCGGGGCGAAGCGGCAATGGTTTCCTGGCGTGTGACGTCGCGCCCCAGCTGGGTGACGGCTTCTGCCCCAGCGCGGTTTGTTTCACAAGAGCTGCTCCAAGAAAACACCCACATCGGTGCCTGCTGTGCCCACCAGAAGTCACGCAATGGCTGCTTGGTTTGGTTTCCACACCGTAAAGGTGCTGAGAGCCCTCCCTCTGTCCTCACGGGGCAGCAAGCGGCAGGTGCAGCCCCAGCAGCAGAGCCGAGCGCCCCCAGTTCCGATCCCAAGCCCCGGCACACGCAGCTGGCCACCACATCTCGCCTGCACGCCCTGCAAAACTCCCTCGCAGACGGCCTCGAAAGGCCAGACAGCATGAGAAACCCCCCTAAAAATGAATCCTTTTCATCTGCCAAGCACAACAAAAAGCTTGCTGCAGAGATCTGTGCCACCCAGCCCCGCTCGGATGGAGGCACAGATTCGGTGGGCACGGTGGCAGCGTGCGGGGGCCTGGCAGCGCTGGCTGCCCCTCGCTGGCTGCCTGGCCCTCGGCAGGGCCAGGCATTTAAACGGGCTGAAAAAGAACCGGAGCACAAAACGCCGCACAGAGCATCACAAAGGCGGCCTGACGTCAGGGAGCTGGGAGGTGAAAGGCTCCGGGCCAGGAGAAGGGAAGCTGTGTTTGAAAAATGACAATTTCTGTCTAGGAAATGCAAGGGCCGTGAAAGGAGCCCTTCTTCGGGGCTCTCCAGGAGCCAGGGAACAGAACAAGAAAAGTCTTTGAACGGCTCTGTGTGCTGCTCGGCAGCCTGCCAGGAGGGCTCGCGGGAGCCCGGCGGAAAAATCTCTGCAGGCTCGCTCGGGGAGACACCGAGCACGGGTGGCCCCGGGCCAAGCTCCTCCTGTGGGGCAGGGAATGCCGTGAGCACCCGGCTTCTCCCCGGCTCTCCTCTCATTTTTGCAGATGTGAGAGCTGGGGGATGCTCTGATCCCATCGGGAAGGGCACTACAGGGAGCTGGGGGACAAGAGAGAGGAGGAAAAAAAACCCCTCCTTGACCACAGGCTCCCTTGGTCAGTGGTAGGTTTGCCTCAATCCAATGTTGTGCCACTAATGAAGTGTCTAGAAATGATGTCCTGTTAAAAAACATGGGTCATTTGGAGTGAGACACAGATCATTTGAAGTGTTTTAGATAAGGGCCATGCATTGCATCCCACAAATGCTCTTGAGATGGGGATTTGCCTGCTGGGCTCGCTGGTACGTGGGCTGCTTGTGCCATACCTCATTGCTGACATTGAGGTGATGCTAAAATGCCAGGGCAGGTGGGACAGGGATGGGGGACAGCAAACAACACCCAATTCCTTCCTGTGGGCTCCAGGGGGACCCAGGCTGAGCCACAGAGATCAATTCCCTCAGCTCCACCTTGCACAATTCTCATTTCTCTCCTGTTCGCTCCCCCAAACACCATTATGCACCTAAAACCAGAAATTAAAAGACAGAAGAGGACCTGGCAGGCTGCTCAGATTCCCCCAGCTGGGGCTGCTCCTCTGAAAACTGCCGCCAGATGAGCCATGCTGGCTGGCAGAGCACAAAAGGCCACTTCCCAAAGTGGTCTTCGATTCCGCTTTTATAAGTCCCGTTTCGCTGAAAAGGGAACCAAGCGTGGCCTCCGGGGTGACCTGCTCGCCCCGGCTACCCTGAATTCTCTGGCGTCCTGCAAAGTCCCTCGGATGCAAGCCCAGGATAAGGTTTAGCAGGAGGAAGAGGTTTTGAGATATTTTATTATTTTATTTTATTTTAGGCTCTGCAGCTTCAGGCCAGGCTGCAGAGCCAGGAGCCACGCAGGGCACAGGACCAGGACGGCCCAGCCTGGGGTCTCCCCTCCATCTGGGCGCACGCAGCGGGTTGCTGGGAGGATGGTGCCATCTCCTGGCACCGCAGGGCTTTTCCCACCCGGCAGTCACACCTCATCCACCACGAACCAAGGATGTTTTCCCCTGCGAAGGGCCAGAACCGAGCTCCTTTGACTCAGGCAAGGAAACTGAGGCACGGAGCGGTGCCACCGCTGGCCCACGAGCACCGGCAGCAAGGGAGCTGCAGCGTGTCCCCCTGCTGTCACCTGGGGACCCTCCTGCCACCGAGCCCAACCAAACCACCCGTCCCCTGCATCCCACCTCACCTCTCAGCACTTGTCCGTGGAGCAGTCGAACCTTAGCTCCTGGGGAGCTGCCATCGGGCAGCTTTGGGGGACACTGGAGGAGCGAGCAGCAGCACAGCACAAACTGCGGGGTCAGGTTCTGCCTCTCGCTTAAATCCAGGAATAAACTGAGTTTTCTTCTAGACCTCTGAAGAAGCGATACCGGGAACAAGTCCATCTCCAATGTCCATCTTGCACTTCGGAGAAGAAATCCTCACCTTCCTTAAGCACAGCCTCACAGGCATGGTTCAATAGCTGAGCTGCAAAAAAAGCTACAAAAAAAGATTAAGCTTTTTAGTTCAGGCTGAAACAAAACAGGCATCTTTGGGGGCTGCAGAGAAAGAAAAAAAAACAACCCAAGCACAGAGCTGCAGGCCAGCCCGGAGCTGGTGCTCACACTGGATGCCAGGCTCAGGTTGAATTCCTTGCTCAACTTCCCCAGTTTTCCTTCGGGGCTGTTTCCAAGGGAAAAACTGCTTGGAAACCAAATGCTCCCCTCCTAAATCCCAGCCTGAAACGCTGGAACACTTCCAAAATGCATATTTTTAATTGTCAGATTGCAATGTTTTGACATTTAAGAGTGTTTTCTCCTCTTCAGCCAAGACTCTTTGTCGAATTAAAAGCAGCTCCACAAAAAAAAAAAAAAAAAAAAAAAAAAAAAAAAAAAAAAGATGTGGTCCTTTTGTCGAGAAACATCCACTGTGTGCAAATGGAATAATTACTTACAGTGTACAGGCAAGTGATTCATCTGTGCCCTGTTTTAAAACAATGTGGGAATCCGTCCCCTTACACTCTTGTAATACCTTATAA
Source organism: Somateria mollissima (assembly GCA_951411735.1). Classification (NCBI taxonomy): domain Eukaryota; kingdom Metazoa; phylum Chordata; class Aves; order Anseriformes; family Anatidae; genus Somateria; species Somateria mollissima. The sequence goes on from OX598329.1 coordinate 4,799,086, forward strand.
ATTGCTGGGGATATAAGAGGGCTCAGAGATACGAGAGGCCCGTGGAGAGCACTTGGCAGGAATTGTTTCCATGCATGAATAATGCAATACCATATATATATATATATATTATTTTATTATTATTTTTATTTGCTTTGTTCCTCAAACTTGCTTTAAAGTTCAGAGGAGCTGGCAAGAGTCCACAAGACTGTAGTATTTCCAGCTTAGATTAGATTGAGAAACTTGCCTGCGCAGCACGGCTGCTGTTAAGCAATTCCTGCCCCTGGAAGTTTGTTGGTGGCTGCTGCCAGCGCTCCCTGTCCCCAGGAGCTTTGTCCCTTGTCCCTTTGGGGGACTCGGTGGGGTCGGCAGAGACAAGGGCAGCCTCGACATCTGTCGTGCCACCCCAAGTTTAGTGGGATGGCCCACGGCTGTCTCCGCAACCACGAGCTTGACTGGCATCTTTTAAATGGCATCTTTTAAATGGCATCTTTTAAATCTTTTAATTCGGTGCATTTAACTCATTCTGCTGCAAATAACTCATGCATTCTCTTGTTCGGTGGATTTTCAGATATTATACATTGATTTTGGGGGGAGAATGGGTCAGATTGTTGTAGTTCTTCAGATACAGAGGGCAAAAAGGGGTAAACCACTGAATTCACTTATCACAGGTAGAAATACCCATGGCAGACTAGGGGTGCCTTCACCCGGCACAAAAGCACCGTGGAGTATTTTCCATCACAGCTTTGGAAGGATTAACTTTCACCCTACACAAGTTTTCCCGATAACCATCGCAGCTTTTCTTCTTTAACAGCTTTCTGCTGTTTTTACAAATCATCCCCCAGATCCGGGGCACACTTCTCACCATTAAATGCGTAATCAATCACTAATAAGCCCCAACGATCCAGAGGTAATGATAAGCTTTTGGTCTGTTTTCCATCAGACACTCATCCCCATCAGGACGGAGCAGTTCACACACGCAGCTTTCCTGCTTTTCTCCTCTTTTTCCTCGCAAGGCACAGCAGAAAAGGGTTTCCCCATCCCTCTGCCACTCCCTGGTGGCTTTCTAATGAAGAGGCAGGACAAAAATAAGGGAGCTCTGCGTGTGACAGCGCCCTTAGGAAATTCCTCCCGGGGTTCACACGGTTTGCTCTCTGCAATGCAACCCGCTCCCACACGTCACCAGCTCCAGGAAGGGCAAAGTCCGCTGCCAACAGCTGTCCCAGCTACCCCAAACACAAGCCACGACAGCACACAAACCTTCCTCGCCGCCCGACGGCACCTGGGAGAGCAGGGCACGGCACGAAATTCTCTTCTTGTTAATCAGCCGGGGAATATCCTGCTTCAACAGAGCACGCAAGGCACGCTGCGGGCAAGGAACGTGGCTACTGTGACACAAAGAGGTACTTACAGCACTCATAACGACATGGAATAATAAGCCTAAAAAAAAAAAAAAAAAAAAGAAAAGAAATAGGGGAGGTGATAAAACGAAGCTCAGGCTTCAGACGCATATTTGCAGGTTTGGATGCTGGAGGAGGTGGGAAGGGGATTTACCTGCTAAAACATGCAGACTGCTCTCTCTAGCTGCCAGGAGCTGAAGAGGGAAACCCAGCCACGCTTGGCATGAAGATTTCAAGGGGCCGTATGCACACATGCTCCCCAAAGTGACACCACTCGGGTTTCTCCCTCTTCTCTTGCAGGATTCTGGCAGCCAGGTGCTGTGGCTCAGCACTGGAAGCGTCTGTGCAGCCCTTGCGATCACCAGGAAGGATTTTTTTACAGAACCCAGCAAAGCTTAACCTGGAATTTTCATCCCTCAAAGGGGCTCAGAGCTTTTGTTCTACCTGAACAATGAAATCATTTCTCCCTTATTAGATCTGTACACACAACCCCAGGTTGCAAACACGGTAACAAACGCCAGCTCCGCTGACAAGTAATAAACTTCAGCCAAAGTAAAAGCAAAACGCATACAGCCGGAGAAACATTTGATTATCCTCCCTTGCCACATCCAAATTAAATTCTTGCTACAACCAAAGAAAAGCTGGAGCCGTATTCAGAAGCCCAGAACAAAAAAACAGCTTGCAGAGAGAACAGCAACAAGCTGAGCACCAGCCTGACGCGCTGCAAGGCGCCGCTCTGCAAACGCTGGGACCAGCAGCAGAGATTTTATAAAATCTGTATTTTAAATTCTGTGTTTGCTGAACTAGAGGCATCCTGTCCTACACATCCTGCTGCCATTCCCAACCCTGCTGCACGATGCTGCTCTGCTTAGGGCCTCACCTGCAGTGCTGGGGTCGCCCTGGCTCCTCTCCCAGGGGAGCACCCTGCTCTTGCTGCTCCCTGGGGTGGGTGCCAGGTGCCAGAGGTGCCTTCAAGGGATGCTGCCAGGCCGATGAGCCATCCTAAGGCTTGGGAGGATGACAGGCATCAGGAGGTTTGCTTACACAGCCAGATGTGTCACTTCCTCCACACCTTCCAGCAGGGGCGAGTCCAAAATGTCCTCAGGGAACATACACAAGTCTTTTATTTCTTTCCCTCTTTATTCCCCTAGAGGAGGTATGAGAGTGGGGGTTGTGGCTTGAGGTCCGCTAGGATGCAAAAAGGATCTTGGCTGACTTCAGATAACTACAGCCTTTTGGGGTTTGGGGCCTTAAACCTCACTGCTTTATAAGGTAGGCTCCTGAAATGCTTTAGGAAATTCATTAATCTAAAAGGTGTCAGGACAGCAACTTCCCTAGAGATAAATCCTCCCGTTTCACTGCTGTGGCAGTGTGGTTAGATGAGAAGGAAGGGGCTGGGGCTGCTGTTTCTTCCCTCAAAATGTTTTGCAATAATGGTAAATGCCATTAGATGTCAGTGTGCTCTCAGCTGTGGGGCAGGCAGGCTCTGCTCAGGAGGAGTTAAGGCAGATTGTTTATCTCTGTGAGGTAGAAAGCAAAACCCAGCCCCTTCCTTCCACCCAGCTGCTGGGGGGTCTCTGTCTCACTGCCTCGTCCCGAGCAGGACCCAAATGCAGCCCTGGGCAGCCACAGCCTGCTCTGCTTAAGGAAATGAAGGTATCTGCAGGATGGTTTACAGCAAAAAGATCAAAAAGGGGTTGAATGTAGAGCATGCAGAGAAACAAGATTTGACTCAGAGTGGCCAGCATTAAATATCAAAGACCCATGACTACATTTTCTGATGCTGCCGTCTTGCAAAGCCCAAACTACAAATCAGCTGCTCTTCAGCTGCCTGGTTCTGCAGCCAGCTTAACGCCACGGGCCATGATCCTGCAGGGTGTGAATGCCTGCTCAAGGTCACTGCAAGCTTCAGGGCCCAGAATATTTATTGTAAGGCCTAGGTCTGGGTACCTCTAACACTTAGAAGCCAGGGCTGAGGCCAGGGACTGACCTTTAACAAAGAGGCAGCCTTCGTCCAACACCGTGCTGTCCCTGAGGTCCTTCCCTGCTTAGAAGCACGGGAGATGAGGCCAGCCAAAACCTCCTGTTTTTGACTCCAGGAGCTGGAACTTGAATAAAGTGTATGTAAAAATAGAGCTGGGAACATGAGCACCTTGTTAATATCTAATCCTGAAAGCAAGGGTCAGTTGACTGACTCGTAAGTTCAATAAAAGCTGCACTGCTCCTAACGGTGCGAGCTTTATCATCGCAGTTTTTCAGCCTGGGAAGTGAAAACATCACTGCTTAACCTCAGAGACAATCCCCCCACACCAGGAGACTGGGAAGGAAAAGGATGGCTCTTGCTTTTTTTTTTTTTTTTTTTTTTTATGTATCAGGAATTCAGAGGAACAAACCAGCACAAGAGTCGCTTTGGCTGCTGCAGAGCTGGAACAAAACGGTGATGGTGCATCTTGCTGCTCCTTGCCACTTCCACAGTTAAAAGCTCCAGGTATGTGGAGACTTTGGTGACAGTGGCATGGAAGCTGGTAGCAGAGGGAGTTGTCTTCTCATGCAGAGCAGTTTTGAAACCTCCTGTCTCCTGAAGGGATACGTTTGTGCTGTTCCTTCCACCCACTGCTTAGTATTATCACATTTCACAGGAGTGTGAAGTATCTGAACAAACAGAGCTGGGGAGCTTTGAAAAAATGCTACAAGCACCACCTACACCTTGCTGCAAATGTCAACAGGAATCAAGAAGTTCATTTCCTATGCAAGCGAAGTCTTCAAAGCAAGCCCCCCTCCTGTTTTCAACCAAAGAGAAATGCTGCTGCTGACTGCATTAGGCTCTGGAAAGACACAGCTGGGATAAACAAAGGAATGTAAATTTGGCCGAGGCATCCAGCACTCTTTCATTAGGTGGCTCGAATCTCCTGGTTTCTGACAAAGCTCCCTTTTGAGTGTCTTAATTTGCTTTACCTTGAGATGGCTTCATGTGAACACCGCTCCTCTCGTGGGACCAGCCTGGTGCTGGGTGCTCCTTCCTCTGTTAGGTTTGGTCACCAGTGGTGGCTTTGGGTGGAGTTGGAGCTAGGTGAAAGCTCATTTGCAGTGCCAGGGTTTGCATCTAGTGTTTAGGCTAGCACAGGGATAAACACTCCAGGCGTTAGGAAAATGGAGCCTTTTAACATTCCTGATGACTGTCCATCCATTTTCTGTGAGATGATGATAATGCGAAGGCTGTCATCACGTACTTGTCTTCCTGTCGCTCTTCAGAAGAGTGATTTTGGAAAGCATCATCATCCTATACCAGCTTGACAAAGGTCTTGCTGTGATTCTCTGGGAACCCGCTGTTGCTCAGATGCACCCCAGGAGGCACGACAGCATTTCAGTTGTTTCGGCGTGGGCGATTGTAACGGTGTCAGCAGTGCACGTTGCTAATCCAAACCTGCTTATAGAAACTGGGGGATGCTTCAGAGCCTGCAGCATCCCCTCGGCACCCTGGTATGGGACTGCAGCCCTTCTGCTCCCCTCTGATGTGTCCCGTTCCCTTTGATGTGGTGGAGTGAGCCCTGATAGGGATGAGCAGCCTCCGGCAATCGCGCTGGGAAAATTAAACTTCCCAGGTCTTGAGAACACACAGCAGAGAAAATGTGTGAAAAATTGAAATGACAAGGTTATTCAGGTCGTTTCTTTAGACAGCTTCAGCCTGGATAGGTGGCAAAGTAAGGAGAGCAGCTGAGATCCCTCTCCTAACAAGGAGGATTTATAACATCTACTTGAAGCCCAAAGCACTCTCAATTCACGGGCTAAATCCTAAGTTTTGATGGGCATATCCCCACTAGCTGCTTTTTACGTTGTTTTCCCCTTCTGTCCCCAAGTCCTTGCAAAGACTGGGCACTTACCATGCCATCACTGTCACCTTAAGAGGGCTGCTGATGTTTTATGGGCCCTTTCTGCTTGTTCCACCAACACAAGGGTCCCAAAACAAGTGTTGGCAGGTGGAGCATCCTGGAGCGTAGGCAAATGCCGAGCCTCTGAACCTCGCCAGGGATAAAACTTAGCGCTGCGGCTTCTCAGATCCTTAATGGCAAAAGCATGAAGCCAAAGAACATACGGTTCGTTTTAAAAGAAATGCTATTCTGTTTGATTGGAAAAAGTGAAAAAATCACAAAGAGCCCATGCTGCCTGCACTGTGTGGGAGGACCTGGACCTCAGCATGGAGACGTGGAAGAGCTTAATCCTACAGCTATAAGGCACAGCTGACCTGTTTCAATGGAGCTGGATATCAGTGCATCTGTCTCTGGAGCTCCAGAGAATTAATCATTCAAAGTATTTTACATGCAGACTACTTCTTTTGTTGAAGTGGAGATTTGTGGGAGAAATCCAACTGTAAAAAAAAAAAAAATAAAAAAAAAATTCAGGATTTTATCAGAGCCTGGAAAGCAACTGTATTTCATTTAATTAACTTCTAATTTTCTGTATCTGTTATTTGGCAGAAGGGTTGTGTTTCTCTCTCTCTCTCTCTTTTTTCTTTTTCTGTAAGGAACATTGGAGGAGTATTTCTGACAGGAGTGAAACAGATGCAGAAAGTTTTCCAACTCAGCTCCATGTGTATTTTTATCATGGAGGTAACATAGCATCATCCGAATTCAAATAGGCAAAGGCTGTTAGATAGGAGACCAATAATTTGGATCATTTTCCTAAGCTGCTCTTTAAGGGGCCTCATAAATATTGGTTTATATCCTCACTTTTGTAGGACATGTGGAACAACAACATATGCTTTAAGAAAGGGAGACTGAAGCATGGAAAAGGGTCTAAGGAGCTGGGAGAAGGCAAGGAGGGATATCAATGGGGGAGAACCTGGTACTCAGTATCTCCCCCTGCCCACCTAGAGCATGGGATGAAGCTATTAAATCATTTCCAAACCAGATGTTGGGGCTGCAAAACCAACCTACCCTTTGCTTGGCCAGCACACTTTCTGTGCACTGGTGCTGCTTCTCAGGAGGGAATGCAGGCTGTGGAGCAGGAGCCTGTCTAAACATTAAAGCTGTTTAGGTAAATACCAGCTGGTACTCTGTCCTGTTAGCAAATAAAAGCCTCTATTTTAAATTAGTGTTGCACAGAAGAACAATGTTTAAATAGTTGCATTGTCTTCTCCTGGAAAATAAATAACGTAAATGTGGTGGACTCCTGGGGAAAATGCTCCAGCTAAACTGCCGAAGTCACCAGGAGATCAGCATCGCCTCTCAGCTGCACTGCGGGACGAGGGATGTCAGCACAATTAGGATGATGGCAGCGGTGAAAGGAGGCACAGAAAAACACTTCGTTCAGGTTAGCCAGCAGCAGAGGCGGGGAAAGAAATGCAGCCCAGGCTGGCAGCTGCTAAATTCCCTGTCTGCTGGGGACAAGGGGCTTTGAGAGCCCCCAACCCAAACCTCTGACCTGCATGATGATAAACTCCAGCCTCCAGGGCTGAGCCCCCTGCCAGGGCTTGCACCTGCCTGTGGCAGCTCCAGGGTAGGAAATTAAAGGACAACCTGAGCCATCCTTCCCTTTTTCCCCATGGCTGTTGCAAGCTCTTTTCTGTTTAAAGAGCGCTAGAGGGCTGCAGAGATCTACGTTTGCAATTGCAGACACTGGCATTAATGCAGTATCTGTACTTTGGGGCCAGTTGCTCCGGTTCTTAAAGGGAAGCAGTCAGCAGGGATGTGGGGATGGGATGGTTTGGGTTTTCCTCTCCTGCAAATAGGAGACTGGGGTGTTGCTGAGACGCAGCCAAGTGAAGAGGGGCTCACACCTGGGAGGGAAACAAGAAACAGGTGGTTCTGCTGAAAAAAAAAAAAAAAAAAAAAAAAAAGAAATGGTTCAGGTTCATCCCCAGTCCAACCCCTCTGCTTAAAGCTTGTGTAGGGCTGTCTCCTGCTGGGTTTTCAGCATCTCCAAGGATAGAGATGCCATAGCCTCTGTGGGCAACTTGTTCCACTGCTTGACAGCTCTCTTACACGCAGAAGTAAGCTTTTCTTTTGGTATATTTCTCTCTCTCTCTCTCTCTCTCTTTTTTTCCCCCCTTAAATATGGGTTTTCTGTACTTCAGTTTGTGCCCATTGCCTTTCTAGCAGACCCCACTGAGAGGAGTCTGGCTCCATCCTTGGACTGGCAGCAGCGGCACAAGGCAGCTGCGTTAAAGGGTGATAATGCTCTATGTTTAACTAAAAGAAAGGGACAGAAAACTGTGAAATAACAGGTTAAAACAGGCAGACCAGCCTAGAAAGGGCCTCATGAGACAGTGAGGGCTAATCCTTGTGACCCCAGCCATGCACCTTCGCTCACTGCTCTGATGGCTTTTTCCACTTTCCAGCCTTTGTTGTGTCTGGGCTGGTTTATGTCGTGGTGCCAGTGCCGTCCTTCAGGTTCAATGGCAAAGGAATGTAAAGAGTTTAAAAGAAATAAGAAGGGTGATTCAGGAGACACCTCGGGGTTTCAGACTGCTTTTCTCCAGCTATTAAGACATGGAAGTTGCTGGGTGTTTGTTCTTGCTGGGCAAAGTTGTTAACCAGGGAATAGTTAGTGGAAAAGTACTGCTGTGGAGCGAATGGTATAAGAAGGGCGCCTGTCCTCAGTAAAAGGAGAGCTGAAGTTATGCCCTCAATGTGAGGGAGCTGAAATTATGTCATCAATAAAGTAGTAGCAGTTACTGATCCTGAAAGAACCTTGGTGTCCGTGTGGTCGTTATGCTACAAATGGCGCCCAAACAGGTACCTGAAGAACATCACACCACAAATGGCGTCTGAACAGGGACCTGAATAACAGGGACAGGCTAGCAGAACAGGGACCAGGACAGGAGCAGGGACACTGATCGCCTCATGAAGATAGGTTCAGCCAAACTCAGCAAACTCCTCACGGAAGCTCGTACTTAAAGTTGCTGAAGGGAAGTGCACCTGAGCTGGAAGGAAGCTGAAGCTGAGAGAAGCAGACCTGCACACGCAACTGCCCCTCACAGGCTGAAGGTAAGCAGTTGCACGCTATGGGTAATCATATGTCCTTAGAACCAAAGAATGTCCTGGTAACCTTCCAGTTTATTCCTGTTATTATGAATCAGACAGTTTATGATCCTGAAACATGGGACCAAATTGAGGTGAAGCTTTGGGACTCTGCTACTAAAAATGACAAGGTTGTGGTGGGATTGCTCGGCACCTGGCGAGCAGTCTCTGAGGCCTTACAGAGCCATGTAGGACCACAATCAGAAATGTGTGGTTTGCCAGATAGTGAGGGAGCTGTGGGCTCGTCCACCGATCTGCCAGCTATGCCATTGCTGTCCCACACCAGTACTGCCATCACAGGCCTTGGCTGTTGTGCCCCAGCTGAACTGAACGTGCCTTTTGATCCAGGCCCTAGAGGCCCTGAAAAGGAACGGATCTGTTTCCCTTCGATCTGGGAGGAATAAGATACATAGGGCCTGAAGGCCGAGTTGCTTAACAACTTAAAGTGATAATAAATAAAGTAGTAGCAGTTACTGATCCTAATAGAACCCTGCTGTCCGTGAGGTCGTTATGCCACAGGTGCCGTATGTGTTTTTAGGGTCCTAATTAGGGTTAGGCTTAGTGTTCCGGTTAGGGTTACGCTTTGGGTTGTTTGGAAAGACAAAAGGTGCAGAGTCCTGTTGTGTGTGGGGTTGCATAAAGGCTCCCAAAGGGAGTTCAGGTGTACTCATAGATATAGGGTCTACTAACTGGGAAGAGAGAGCATGTGTATGTATTTCACTTCTGTAACTAATTTGCTGCTGTCGTGCCATTATTACAGATATGCTATTTACCTATTGCCTTACTTTATACTCTTTAGAGTTATATGCTGCTTTCTGTTTAACGTTTGTATGGTTACTATGCATGAAACTTCTCTCTTCTTCTAGGAGGTTTTAGTCACTACCCTAATATAAACAGTAGCATGATATTTAAGAAATGAGTTCTTCAAGGTGTTGTCCACACTCTTAAAATGAAATGTTGAATGTAGCTTGTTGCTGTTCTCTTTAAGACTGTGATGAATTTATGTGCAAATACTTTTAGGTATGTAATTTGTGTGTGAGTTGCCCAAACACAAATAACAAATAGAAGAGGCACTCTAAGAGAAAAGCCAACATCTGGGACTGTTCTGTCTGGTTCATTCTCTGTGCAACTGTACTGATTGATTGCTAATTAGAGGTTAGGTGAGGTTCCCTGATTTATTTTGAAACAACACACAGTCCCAAGAACTCTTCTTGGACAAGAAACTGACTTATCTTCCTCCTGTAATTCTTGGACAGTAGGAAAATGTCACCTCAATTTGGCATTGCATAACAGTATTGGTCAAACATTTTGTAAATTTGAAGTAGTTTAATCCAATTAACAAGCAGCTAATTTAGCATGACATAAACAGTAGATGTGTGACTCCAGCTTTGTTCATTAAATTCAACAGTAAGTCGCTGTCTTGACACCTAAAAGGTGTATAATCATTCACCATTTAATTAGCATCAGTATGTCAGGTACTCATTAGAATAATTGACTAAAGTCTTGCTTGTTGAAAATGGCTTTTTGCTTAATTTTATGCACTTAGGATGGTGTTTTCCATTTCACAAAAACATGTAGGCAGATCTCATGGGTTATCTGCATAATTTGTTTGCCAGGTTACCATAGGCACATCCTCCAGTGCTTTTTGCAGCTTGACTGGTATAGCTTAGGCAGTAAGTTTCCACAGCTTCTTCTACAAAATATAACTTATGATATTGTTAGGTGACCATAAGTAAAAAGTGCAAGTTAACTCTGATGATTAATCAGAAATATAAAAACAGCTAAGTTAGCCAACTTCAGAGGAATTGCGTCTGTGCAAGTCCTCCTCAGCCTCTGATGAGAACTGCTTTGGAGAGACAGTGTTGCAAAGAGTTTACGAAGCAGTTGATACAGAAGATAGAAAGGCACATACTATTTCTAATGAATGTGCTTGTTTATATTAATAGTTTCAGGCCGTATCTGTTGGCAAAGATGACAGGACTTGTGGTGGGTGCTGCTTCCCAGCTTGCAGACTAGCGGTGCAAGAGTGATGCTTCACTGGTCAAGGGGCCCATGACAGCTCCCAGAACAAGAACAGTATCCAGCCTGTTATGCAGCTGAGAAAGTTAGTGTAAACTAAGCATAGTTTCATACCTTATCTAGACACTGCTTGCTGTGGAAGTTCTTCATGGGTTAAAATTAAAACTTGCATAAAAGCCCTGGGCCTAGGCTCAAGACTAGTATTATCAGTGGTGTTGCTGTCTCCTAAGAGCAAAATGCAGACCTTAGTGAATCTAGGGGGCTTGCAGCAGACCTTGGATAAAGCCTTAGTTGAATAACTTGAAAGCATCTCCAGGATAAAGCATCAGCAGGAAGTTTGTTATTTTTCAAAACAATGAACACTTTTTTTTTTTTTAATTTAATCAGTGAAATTCATTGCAAATCTAATGCAGTATGTGTCAAGTAAACCTACATTGAGCTGTCGTGACTCAGTCTCAGGAATGCAATTTAGATCTTCCTCTCTCAGTTGGTTATTTTTTGTTTTTTAGTGCTTGTGGTTACAGGTCACTTTACCAAAGAGGAAAGGAAGATTAGATATAAAAATAAATTCCATGATTTCCATTTGAAGATCTGGGAGAAAATTTCACAGTTTTACAGGAACTAAAATAGTGAAAGCAGTTTCAAAGTAAGAATGACAAGAAAGGTAGAATGTATTCCACTCTACACTTGTAGTTACATATATGTTTAAAAAACTGTAAAAAGACCAGCATTAAGGTTGCAAATCATCCAATAAAAATAAATAAGTAAATTCATGATGTGTGTGCAGCACAGACTAAAAGTAAAAGGTGAAATAGCAGCATGCAGAAGGCATCCAGTGTGACAGATCAAGCAACTGAACCCGGTAATCTGTGTTAATTATATAGATACACTTGTACTGATACTTAAGCTGACTTTGTTTGTGTGAAGAAACTTTTAAGGGGGGACTTAGTCTGATGCTACAGCCATGTAAGGTGGTGAGAGATCTGTGTGTTTCTGTACTGTTTCACGGTTACCTTGGGTCATGTTAACGGAGGAGTCTTTCCACTCTGACTGCAGAGTTGGTAGCTACATCAAGTTTTGGAACTTGTGCCTGTTTTCCTGCATTATTGTGCTATATTACAGTGTCTGTGTCTCTTCTCTATTCCCATTGACTTTGAATTATTACACTAAGCATTATTATTCAGGTCAAATATCTAGAGCTGGCAGTTTGTATCCGTAGAGAGAAGAGGAAACTATGCCAGGTTTTCTGTACCAGTTGGGCTGGTGGCTGCCTCTGCTTATCACCCTTCAAAGAGCATACTGTTCACTTGAGTATGGGCAGTAGGAAAACTGGTTGTGTTTGCTTGTTTTCTATTCTCTCTGACAACAGTCACTCCCAGGGCCGTGCAGTTAGTTCAGAGAACTGATGGAATGCAGCAGACACGTCACAGCAGCGCACTCAGCAGCACAGGCTGGGCAAATCATCTCCTATTTTAATACTTCAAGGGCCTCTCTGAAACAAATAGCATTGTCTCACAGAGTTAATTCATTTTTTATAAACATTCACACTGATTCTCTTCCAGGTGAATACCAATTATGCAAACGCCCAGGTTTATTTTTCCTAGACTCTCTTCTTGAAACAGGTAGGAGAACTGTCTGATGGGATCAGAAGAACAGCCTATTTCACAACAGCAATGTCTCTGGGTTTTCATTCTTAGATCTCAAAAAACTTTTCAAAGGAATTTAATAGCATTTTTTAATATAACATACATATGGTAAATAAATACAACAGTGGGAAAAGGAGAGAAAGTCACCTTCTCTTGGGCCACCCAATAACTAACTTTACAGCCTGGAGAAGAACTGTCACTTGAGCTCCTTGCCAGGGATTTAAGACCAGAAATATCAGAGGTGTGAATAGAAGCCTCAGTTCAAAGTTCTATCCACTAACCAACACTGATGTCTCATTTCCAAGAGTGGAATTAAAAACGTGCACTGAGATATAACTGAAATATTAGCTACTGGTTTCCCTAAACCCTGAATTAATAGGACATTATAGCTGTTTGAAAACTTTAGAGATGATGGACTACCTGGAAGATGGTTTCATTTAGAGAAAAGAAAATAAGTTGCTAATTTCCTGGGAAGTGAATCAGAAGAAGATGGAAGTAAGTGTCAGGCAAGTCTGGAAAAAGGAACTGTGAAAACAGCCTCTCAAGGGTGAGGTATGGAGATGACATTTTCTTATTCTGGGTTCCTTTGTTAATGAAGGCAAAGTTGTTTTAAAGTGCAGCAAGTCTGAACTTCTGTAGATGGGGTTTGTCAGGTCGGAAATTGACTGGGACAAGACCTTCTATTACATGAGCCTCCCTATGAATTACAACCTTTAAATATTAAATACGCTTCAGGTCAAGCTAGTCCAGTTTATGAGGCAGCAGCTACAGGGAAAGAAAAGTAAATACTTGCATTTTATGAGTGTAATTTCGACTGAAATTCCAGGTTTGTTACTCATGCCAAAATTGTATATAAAATTACTATAGCAATCAAAGCATGAATCAAGGTTCATAAAGCCAACTTGAATCTTTAATGAAAATTCTTTCAAGGATTTGTTGCCACTGACAAATCAGCATCATTTGCTTTTTCACAGTCTAGAGGACAGACTGTTGTAACAAAGATCTCTTGCCAGCCTTATTTGTACAAGGTGAATTGCTGTAAGTCTGAAAGTCTTGTCAGGGATAACTGTATTCATTGGAATACTTTTCCTGGGCATTTTCTGCATTTAAGAGTATTAAGACATATATAAATCAAGAACTTTCTGTGACTGAACCCATGGTATACTTTATTCAGGGTCAGCGAAAATTCAGCAATGCAAAAAGAACATGAACAGGCATTACAGATCTGATGAATATGTAATTGAATAGGTAAGATTTCTATCTTCAAAAAATGCTCTTCAAGGTAAACAAACATGTACGCAGATTTGATCACAAATTACTAAGTGGCTATCAGAGAAATGGAAATTCTTCCATGGGAAATAAGATTTCATTTTCCTTTCTTGATGTGATATTAAAAAGTGAAATTTAGGTAAAACATGGGGAAGAACTGCAATCGAACTAATGGAACTAAGAGTGTAACCTGCCAAACAGAGTGGATTGAAGATCTCTCTACTGGAACAAACTATGCCAAAATCAGCAGAAACATGTGGTCAGCTTTTGGAAGTTCATGAGATCTGCATACGTATAAGTGCATGGCAAACTAACTCTTCAAATTCCATTAATGGAAAATGCACCTTACAGAGATACAAATGGAATTTAAAAATATTTTGGGGGGAAGGAGAGAGAGAAAAAGGGGTAGCGGAAAGCAGGAAGTAGGCTAATATTATTAAGCTTTTGATACACCTTGTGCTTTAACCATCATGTTTCCATTAACTTCAGGAAAAAAAAAAGTTTACAGAACCTTAAGACTTTTCATATTATTCTGTCTCCAAGGTATTGATATTTCATAAAATGTCCATGGAAGGTCTTACATTTCTGTTACTGAGAAGTCTTACAGAGCTCTGCAGTCAAATGAATAAATTGTTTCTCTTGAATCTGTATTTCTGCTATATAATGTTTTTGATTTAAGCAAAATCTGTTAAATTTTGCTTTTAATAGGAAACCAAAAAATAATCGCAGATTTCCCTTAGAGAGAGTAAACTTTTTATTTTATTTTTTTAATATTACACAGGACACTAGCATGAATCATGCAAATCTGAATTGGTACTCTTTGTGGGAAAAAGTCCTCAGGATGCTTGATTCAACACTAATATTCCCTGCTCAGACATGACAATGTTACTGTTGGCACACAGAACAGTCGTTGTTTTCTGTGAGTATCAAGTAAAGATCTATTGGATGGCTTGACAGCTGAAACAAAAGCAGTGGCCTGATTTGCATGTTAAGGGAGCTGTAGAGATGTGCTACCTGAATGTGTTTCCTCTGGTATATTCCTGATAGAGAAATATTTGATGTGACTGGAAACACCCAAACTTCATTTGTGCACAGTTAGCTCTTAAAAATTTCAAATCTTAGAATTCAGCAAGCATAGGATTTTCTGTTCATCTAATGCATGTGTGTCTTATTATGCTTTCAGCAAACTACCACTGGTAGTTCCATGCATTTTTCTCATCTTAGAGATTTTTCACATTTTTTCCAAATGCTTCAAAATATTTTTTTCTAGTTTTCCATGACTAATGTTTTTGTCTGTAGCTACCTCAGTTTCTAAGGCTATGGCATTTGAGTAATCCAAAGAAACTGCCATTTATGCAGTGATGAAGGAAATCTTGCTTTAGGTAGCATAAATATCCAGATGTAGCATTGATTAAAGACTTGCTATGATACCTACAGGAAAAAAAAGTCCATAGCAGATGTGTTTGAAGCCGCTTTCATGACAGTTAGTATTGTTTTATGGTTTCTTTGTGGTCCCTTCATCTGTTTCTTGCCTTTAAAATTAGATTTTGAACACTTGGAGCAATCAGTAACTTTCTGGTCATACGGCAAGCATAGAAAGGTGCTTGCTTAGTTTATGACTAATTTTTACAATCCTGGAAGAATCTAAACTTCAGGTTGGAAGGTTTACACAGTAAGACCATTTGATTCTGGGTCTGATGCTGTGTAGTAGTTTCTAAATCCATGTTGTGTGTTATCACAACATAAACTATTGTGTTACATTCTTCAAAAGTTCTCAGATATTTTCTTTTACAGTGGTCCAAATAAAAGTGAAAAGGCATCTTCTCTCTCTTATATATTTGCTTTGTTTCAATGTGGGCAAAACAGCTTGACTTGGGCATTTCAGTGGTAATATATGTGAAATATTTAAGAGTGAAGATAATGAAGTGGAAACAAAGCAGTAATATTTTGAAATATTTCTCCAAACTAATATAGACAAAATCAAATTGTTTCCATGATTTTTTGAAAAATATCAAATAGGCCCTATTTCTGATGGAAATACATTCCAGCTGGTGGAGGGAAGTGGGGAGGGAGAAGTTTTAAAGAAGCAGATCTTTCAGAGGAAGCTCTGATAAAAGTAAGATTTTTTTTTTTTGTTTATGCTAATCAGTAGTGGCAAGTAGGTGAGTCACTGAATGCTAAAAAAAACAAACAAACAGAAACACTTGCATTATTAACTATACATTAGACAATGAGCAACAGAGTTAAAAATGGAGGAACAAGTGTAGCATAGGTGGGAAAAATGCAAACTCTCCCAGAAGAGACTGTGTTCTAGAGCAACCTGTCTAGTAGTGATCTGCATTCATTTGTGTCACTGTATTCTCCGTTGTGTTTTCCTTGTGACTTTGAAACTTGAAAACTCAGTGGATGAAATCCATTGTTTGGTATGGTACACTAACTATACGGCACTAATAGCAAAAGCTAATTAAACTTTCTTTCTTTCTTTCTTTCTTTTTTTTTTTGGACATAGTGAACCAATCTTTTTGTGGGCAGTGTGTGGTTCACACAAAATAATTGGAGAAAAGGAAAAATGCAGTTTTGGCGGATGGAAATAAATATGGTGAAAAGAAGGTTGGTTGTTTTTGTAAGGTTGGCTAATTTTAACTGAAATCAACATACCCTTTCTATCAGCTGTGAAGAGTCATATTAAATAGTGTACCCTATACAGGGGGCTCCGGAGGCAGGTTCAGCATCCTGCAAAGGGCACGAAGCTCCTTTGCTAACTTACATTAGTAAGTACATCAGTTAGGCTTCCACACATCCAACTCACGTGTAAAAATTGGTTAGGACAGCTGGTGCCAACAGGAGAAAGGTCTTGCAGGAAGGAATTCAGTCACTTTTTTAAAAAAAGCAAAAGCAGCAGCTGTGGTTTTGATTATTATTAAGGTAATTATAAAAGGAAGAATTACTGGCAGTGAGTGACTTGGTGCACCTGTGACAGGAATGGGCCCTCTGTTGTGCTTCCTATTAAGTCAGTGATGGCCAACATCTGCCCTGTGTTGGAACAAGGGTGATAACGCTTCATGGTCACCAAGATTTATCAGCTCGGATGGTTTTGGCACCCGAGGCTTCCCATAGATGTAACAATTTTAAGTCTTCTGTATTTGAACAGTGTGTTTCTCATTCTGCCTTCTGGAGCCATGCTCAGCTCAATGCCTGCTGTGAAGGCTACTGATAACAGCACTTTATGTCCCCTTTCTTCAGGAGTGAAACAAAAATGCCTGCATACTGTAACCAGTAATGCAGAGCTAAAGTTTTGCAGGTTGTTCTTCTATAATGTTCAGAATGGAAAATCAATGAGTTGCTCAGATGGCATCACACCATGTGTTAATGTCATCTGTAATATTACCTCAAAATCATTCCACCTGCTGTTCACGCAGGGCCAAGACTCAAGTTTCTTGAAGTAAATGGGTCCATATAAAGCTGAAGAAAAGTTAATCAAGTGCACAACAATGTTATGGAAAGCAGTGAAAAAATATAGACGTGCATTGTTTAAAAGAAAAAGTAATAATCTTTCTTTAAAGAATAAGAAGAAATAAATCATTGTTTTATCATATAGGCAAAAACAGCAAGCATGTAGTGAAGCAAGTCAGTGCATGTAACGTGGTATTACTGTTCCAGGTGACAGGTGCACACAGGACGAGTCTTTCCCTGCTCATGTTGTTTTATGGCAGTCAAAGCCAAGACACTTCCAAGTGTTATGGTCATGGATGGAGATGGTCCAGCTGAAAAGTAAACTTTTTTTTCCCTCTTAGGTTTGTGCTCAGTTTCCTAAATAATTTTTTTGCTGCGTTATCCCAGAAGTGCTGATACATGGGAATGTCAGGACCGGCAATCCAGTGGTGGACCTGTATCAGCCCAGGCTTAGAACTGCTGAAATGGCTGTGGAATTGCAGTCAAAATTTCATACACTTGTGAAACTTTCTGCTTTGAGGTGTGTCTATTGGTGTCAGTAAAGTAGAATTATAAATGTGTATTTTGATTGGTCTCAGTCACAATGATATCCAGACATACCGTTGGGGTAAACAAAATATCCTCCTGAGATCTCTGGGAGATAAGGAAATATTCTGAGCACTGCTTCAGAGACTGACTACATCCCAGAAAGATTATGTGGCTTTTTAAAGGGTTCACACTTCAATGAGGAACAGGAATTCTCCCAGTTTATATTCCTATGACTTAACCACCAATGCCACCATCTTTAAAATTTGTGAGAATCATCTTAGTATGCAAAAACATTGATCGTTCAGTGGTAGTGATATTCTGATACTCAGGTGATATTCTATCCTGGATGGACCTTATCGTTGTACTTTATCCTTTTTCTCCAAGTCATCTGTAGTCTTATTTTTGCTGCAGAAATTGTAAGCTGGTGTTTCGTCGATAATATCCAACTCAGTTCAATCACGGTGCCTATTTTGTCGGCAGCTGCAAATGAAGACCAGACAGAGAATGCCATTTGAGCTGTGATTCAACAAATGCTGTTTAGTGCTCTTCTTAAGAAGTGTTAATGGATCTCCCAGAAAGATATAGCTGTAGATTTGCTTTACAGGAAATCTTTGATGTGATACTGTTTTTTTTTTTTTTTTTTTTTCACAGTTTAAGGTTTATGAGAGAAATTTAGGCACTCCATGTATATAAAAATAAGTCGTAATGAAGGAGTACAATGATAATTGTGGATTTCAGTATTTCTCCTTCACTGTAGTGTATGTTCCACTTGATCATACTGATTTCTCATAATTCTTACTTATAGCTAATGGAAACACCAAGATTCAGGGTGGTAAAAGCTTGCTGCTTTAGCTAGGCTCATCTTCATGTAGTGCTTCATCATCATTGCAATCACATCAGAGTCTTCATTTTGTGTTTAATCATTTTCATTTAGGACTTTGAATGACATTGTACATATAAAACTTGATTCTCATTTGCTGTAACTCCTCCATGCACACACATCTGAACAGGGACTAAATTCTTTACACTGACTTTAAGTCATCTCATTACATTTGTGGGGCAGTGTAAAATGAACAAACAAAACCCATTTGACTGCATCTGATGTGCCCCAGACTAATTAATGAGTCCATGGTACAAAGCATGGGAGATCAATCCTGAAATTTGGACTCATTCTCTGTTTCATCTGCTGTGGTATGAGATTTTTTTTTTTTTTTTTTTGCCTTGTGTTGTAAAAACCAAAGTGTTGGTTTGGAGGCAGACAGCAGAATAGTTGTAGTGAGAGTGCTGTGCAGCTCCATCCAGGCACAGAGCATAAAAATGTGGGTCAGACCACTCAGCTACCAGTGCTGAATTTACGCACTTGCTTCAGTATTTTCATGTGGTACTGCACTCTGCCACGTAGAGTCATCTAATGTGTCTTCTGGGGCTGCTGATGGGCTCAGGTTTAAAAAATAAAATAGTGACCTACTTGAGAAAGTTGTCAATGCAAGTAAGAGACTATTCAACGTACGCTCTGCAGGCTGGATAGGGATTAGAGGTCTTTAACTGTGAATCTTTTAACCTGCAGGTTTTATGACCAGATCCTTTTATTGTTTTTTTAATCTTCACAGCCTAAAAGGGTTAGGAGGAAGGGAAGAGGAAATTATCTTATAGCAACTTCAGAAACTGTCTTTGTAACTGGGAATAAAAAATTCCAATGAAATGGGAATGAGACACTAAATTGTCTCCTCTTATATGTTACTAACTTGTTATTATTTTCATTAAATGTTCACAGCCACAATTTCAGTGTTTAAATCAACATGATGACCTAGTTTAAAAAAAAAAAAAGTTGGAAAAGAATATAGCTTTAATTATATGCAGAGATGATTTTATAAACTTTACAGTGTACATTAATATAATCTAACATGTATGTAAGGCTCCCAAATCAGCAGAAAGACCCTCAGAATGATGAGGGAAGTCTGTAGTCTCCGCATCCTTTTTATGCATTTGGCTTAAAATACTTTTACATCCAAATGGCAGTTTAGGGAGAAAAGAAGGATTCCCTCATTATGGTTTCAGCATTGAGAAGTTCATTATGTACATTGCTTATTATAAACAATACACTTTGGGGAAATCATGTCCCCATCAAGGCTGATAATAAAATTCCCTCATTTCCATTGGGGCTAGGCTTTCAGATGTTGTTCTTGCTCTGAGAAAATAAAGGATAAAACTTCAGTTCCTGCAGTGTCTTCACTGGTCTTTGGGAATAATCCACATAGTATTTTTGCTTCCAAAATACTGAGCAGCATGATTTTAATCCAGAAAAATGATTAGGGGTAGGTAATTAACTCCAATTTTGTAAGTGTGCTAATGTAATTGATGCAGAGTATCCACGTATTGTTGTATTCCTTGCATTCTTTCCCTGCAGATATAGAATAGGAAAGTATCAAATAAGTCCTCATTTCTGGTAATATTATAGCAGCCTTTTCACTAAAGACAGGGACCAAGCAAACAACGGACCACTAAGCCAAAACATCCAGAGATGAGAAGGTGAAATAAAGTCAGGCCTGTCATAGCATCTTGGATTTGTTCTGAAGTTCAGGAATTGGCTAGAGCTCAATCTCACTTTCATTTTTATTGTATTTTGGCACACAAGCAGGCTGAATTTTTTAGAACAACTGTTATTCTATAGAATTACTAATAATCTGTGTTTCCTATGTGACAACATAAAAGTTATCAGTTACCAGTAACAAGCATCATAAAAAATAGTTTGCAGAGTCTTTCTTGGCAACTTGATAATTCACACTGCAGTAATAAGACATTCTCTGGGGCTCCTTTTCATCACTAATGTAGTGCGTGAATGCAGAGCTTTTATCTTTAGTGTATCTTAGAATTGGGCAAGGATATTATTTGGCATTATCATAGTACAAGTGCTCTTTCTTCAGGTCTGCTCTGATTCTTGTAAAACACTAAATCTTGCCTTCCTAATGCCTGATCATACCCTGCAGTAATAAATGTTAAAACAAATGAAAAAGAAAAATCAAAGTATACTGTAGTTGAACTCCTGAGATGTATTGTAACAGCACTTTAACTTGTACTTCAATTTTGCACAAATAGCTTTCTATTTTAGGTCCTGTGCATTTATGAAAAAACAGCAAAAGCTCTATTTATATTGAAGATGCAAGGCTACTAATACAGGGCTAAATTAGTTACTGTCATCTATTTTTCATACTGCAAGCCCTGTTAGCAATCCATGTCAGCTGCAAATTAAGTTGCATGGAGGTATAGTTCTCAATAGAAATCAATTTTCAGTACAAAATGCCTTTTTTTTGCAGTTTTATGGCTTAAAAGTACTTACATGAAGTGATTTATTGTTTGCAGTTAGGGGAGAAGGCTATTGAGGTAATGATAGTCTGATTTTGACTTTTTTAGACTTTATTGTCAGTGTTTGATTTTAAATAATAAATTTAAAATAATACGTGACTAAATATGAAATTAATCTGAATCTTTAAAGTATACTAATTTGTTGCCACATGGGAATTTGCATAATATGAAAGAATTTGCCCCCAAAATCAAATAATGAATAGTGGAAAGGTGAAAACCAGAGGCTGCTGAAGGAAATTCAAACTGAATCTTAATTGTTATATTTACTTATAAATAATGATGGCAGTAGTACCACATGTATACAACAACAGGGTAGCCTGGATTGCTGTATAGGCCAGATCCTCAGTAGCCATAAACTTGTTCCAGTGGAGTGGGGCCATTTAGCTTCCAGTTATCCTAAACTGTGCCTGTTCACCCTGCCTGAGGCTCAGTTCTAACATAACTCTTTGTAGTCTGAAATTTAAGAATTTATCTTAACAGAGAGTGTGACGATGCTGAAATGGACTTATTTTGTCTGCACTTGAAATGAACCTTTTGTTGATGTAATTAATGGGGATTTAATCCAAATCTAATTTCCAGAAACAGAGAGAAGTACTCTCTGTCTATTCCTTACATGCAGTCAGAACAGCAGCAGGGATGTAGGGCTGCGTGGAGTCAGAATGGAGGTGTACTTGGAGGCACTTTTTTGGGAGGGAGTGATGTCAGTCCAGCAACAGTTCCTGAAATTTGAACACACGTTGATGGTCCCAGTGTTTTGCTGGTGAGGTTTGGGCTACAAGTAGGCCTTTATACCTTACGCTTGCCTTCTCAGCAGTTCTTGGTATTGTTTTTGTTCCCAGTTTCGTGGGATAAGTGTCTGGTTGCATTAGACATTGTCTAAATGTGAGAAGTAACATGCATTTCCCATTTTAAATGGGAAAAATATCCCCAATGAAATGCATGCTGTCCTAACATAACTGCTTATCCTCAAAAAATGAAGTGCTCTGATCGAAGGAAAACAGCTCTCTGTAAGCCTTACACTTCCAGTTTTTCATAGCCTCATTTGACTGCTTCTTGTACAGCACAAGACTGTTTCTTTATGATGCAGCCACTCACAGTCAATACAACAGAAAATTTTCTTCATTCTTGTGCTTTTAATTTCAAGACTATTCATCACTGTCTTCCAGTGCTGCCTTATATCCATCCATTCATTGTTATTCATATGTTTTTATTTCTTAAAAGATGGAAAAAAAGATGGACACCTCTCTATCTTGATTAAACTCCCTACCATTTTACTTTTTAACTGCTATTCCATATTTTAACAGTCTTCTCTCTTAAGAATTGATACTATGATATTGTGGAAACGTACTTTAAAAAGTACTACTTCGTCATTCTTCTTGTTCTAGTGTATGAAATAATTTCTGTGCACATGATGAGGACTTCATCAAATGTGTAATCCAGCTGAATGATCCTAGCGTGGTAGGTGAATTTACTGTCATAGCACCCCTTGCAACAACTCCTTTATGAAGTCACATGCTGGGATTGTTGCCTGAAGTGTTGTTAACCAAACTAAATATCAATGGAGAAAGCCAAGATGTGCAGTGCCGATGTTCTGAAGGTGATTGGAGTTGGAGGGAGGGCTTAAAGTTCCAATCTCTGAGGTTATTAATGGTAGTTTCAGCAGTGACACCATCCACTGTACTACCTGGAGAGGAAGGTGGGTTTTTGTCAAATAGAATGTTGCTCCCCATCGCCACCCCAGAAGCACAAGAATAGCATACCTTTAAAGAAAATGGGTATTGTCATGTGCTGTGTGCTTGGGTCCAAACCAGAGGTTTTTGCATCAACACAAGGTGTGATCATCATAAGCTGACCTTTAAGTGTATGATTGGTATATTTAAATGAATCGTGTCATTTAGGGAACTTAATCACGTTGAACCAGAACTCAAAAAAAAATATATATATATATATAAATAAATGTTGTGTTTGTAGCCTACAACACATTTATTTTTAAACCATTGCTTTTCTCAAAGGAGACTGAAATCCATATAAAGGAGTCCTTACAGAAAGACACTGAAATGTTCAGAAGATGCATTCCTGTAAAAGATTATATATAATAGAAGTCTGCTCTTTCTGAAGGATGGAATAAAATGTTAATACTTCATTTCAGATGTCAAGGAAAGGGATTGTCTCATGTAGATATCTGTTTGTTTCCTTGTATGTTTTAAAAGATTTGTGGAAAATAAATAAATTAATAAGATGTTAAACAGAAGGGTATTTGGTAAGGTGGACGGTTGTCAGGCCTTATGTGGCTGTGGATCCTTGCTACTGGGACATCTCTGAAAAGGAAAGAAGCTGAGGGGGAAGAGAAGAAATTTAAGAGCATTTTAGGACAAGTGTAGCGAGCTGCTTGTTTAAGTGTGTGCTGTATCTGCCTCTCCTGTGCTTTATTGTGGAAGTGTGAGTGATGGCCACTGGAAGGAGTACTGAACTCCATAGTGGTATACAAAACGGGAGTTGCTCAACTTTTTCTTACACTGCATTTAAGTTTTTCAGCCTCTGAGATTTGCTTTTTGTTGTTTACAGGCTCTGTTTTTCCCTCTTTTATTACTTGCGTTTTATTTTCTGCAAAGATAATGTGCCTCAAAGTCAAACACAAAAGGAGGCTGGTGACAGACAAGCTGCTTTTTATCATCTTGAGGGAATTACTGTCATTTGCTAAATATGTGACCTGCTCTCTTTTGCTCTCTTTTCATCTTGCAGCAAATAAGTAGTGCAGCTGGGAATCAAAACAAACAAACAAAAAGAAGTTGCCTTCCTGAAAACAGGCCGGTATAGTAGCTACAAGCTCTGTGATTGCCCAGCTATATTCCCCCATCAAAAGCACTACAACTGGTGCCTTGGTGATTATCAGGAAAGTGTGTCAACTGCCACCAAATACATCTGATTTATGGGGTCAGTAGTTCAAAAGTATGTTGGAATTTGCTGGGTTCTGCTGATTTTTTTTTTTTTTTGGTTAGGGATCTGGCAGATTTGTTTTTCATGTTTCTCTGTGTATTTATTTCCATTTAATCAGGAACTGTATCCTGAAGGAGTATGTTGTCTGTCTCACAAACCTTCTGCATGTGGAAGACAACTCAGCAGCAGTTCTTTGGTCGAAGTTTGGGCAGAATGCAGAATATTTGGGTCCTCTTTCACTCTCTGTGGTGTTTATTGACTGTGAGATATTCATAAATGTGTTGCTGAGGTTGATACATGCAATGTCAACTTTTCCTGTAATGTAGCAGACAGGGAGGTGAAACAGCATAACCCTTGAAGAACAGAGTGAAGCTAGCCAGAAGAGGTTTGGGAAGAGATCTGCAAAGGTGTGGCTATGTGGTTATCCGAAATGTTGTTGATCCTCCAGTATGCGAGGTATGGAACAGAGAAGCAGCCTGTCTTACAAAGCATTAGTGATCTGAACATAGAAGGACACAGGTAGATACTGCCAGATGGGTTTCAGAGAAACTGTGGAACAGTGCTGGTCCCCATGACAGACAGTGGTTGCAGTGCATGTGGCTTAACTGTTGTCAAGTTCTTTTGCTGTCATTGCAAAAAATAAAAAAATAAAAAAATTACAGAAGAGAGTTTGAAGGTGTAAGAGGATGGCTCCTAACAAGTGGTGAGGTACCGTGTCTCAGATCTCAGGAAGGCAGCTGGAAAAGTAGGCAATGCAAGATGCAGCTGTGAGACAAGGTAGGAACTGACATTTTAGCACCTGACACAAAAGATAAAAATATGTGCATAGTGCGTGTGGCTCACGTGATACAGCAGGTACGGGACTTGACTCAAGAAGTGAAGTGATTGCTCTAAGGTCATGCAGGATAATTTTATAGTTGAGTCGAGACCTCTTGAATCCTCATCCCTTTCCACAGACACCAAATGTTATTTTGTCTCCAGATCAGCTTGTCTTCATCCAAAGGGGAATACACTATTTGGCCTTAGACATTCATTACAAACGTAACAGCGGCATACGAATTTCTCTCCTGACAGGTTACCTTCTCCTGTGATTTAACTAGCAGGATGTTGAACCCAATGCAAAGGGGAGAAACCACCAAGAAGACATCAC
Source organism: Somateria mollissima (assembly GCA_951411735.1). Classification (NCBI taxonomy): domain Eukaryota; kingdom Metazoa; phylum Chordata; class Aves; order Anseriformes; family Anatidae; genus Somateria; species Somateria mollissima. The sequence continues at coordinate 4,823,849 of OX598329.1, forward strand.
TATTTCCTACTCCAAACTTGCCCTTTTAAAAGTATTTACGTTTGATATTTCTTCAGATGGCTTCTGGGAAATATGGAGGTCATTACTGACAGGATGTGGAAGGAAGAGCTGTAATCGTTTTATGCTGCAGAAAGAATTCCCTGGGAATTTGAAGTGCAAAAACTCTCGAGTCCATATCCTTAATGAACAAGTGAACATGAGGTGGTGTATCTGAAGCTGGACTCCTTAATAACTCAGTGTACATTGTACATATATAGGTGAGGTAAGGATCACTTAAACCCTGTCTTCGAAATTTAGTTTCATTTAATCATTTTTCAGAGCATTTAACTTCCAACATGCTGAACTCTGTTCCTTTTTGATACACTAGTGTTATTGTATGGTCATAAAGTTAATTTTGACTCTGGCAGCGTCATTTCTGATGGTGATGCTACTTCCAGTTCTCAGCTTTCATTTCACTAAGCAGGAAAGGCATCAGAAGATCCAGTTTTAGTCTGCCTGACTAAAGGAAGAGTGGGGTTTACTATCCAGATATGTTGAGTGTTTTCTCATTTCACAACTCAGGTGCAAAAATTATTCCGCCTCAGACCTCTTGCTCTGAGGATTACTTAACTCATTCTCTTGCCAAGGTAGCAAAATGAATTTAATTTTTCTCAGCCTTATTTACAGTAAGCTCCCTTTGTTCAACATAGAAGCAGGAAAGAATTCTGAAAGTGGACATAGATCACATTTATGTTCACTTAATTTCCCTTTACGCTGCAAGAATGATGTAAAACAACCTTAGAATAGACCAAAATCAGACCCTCTCTACCAATGGTCTTGCAGTAGGAACTGCAGTAAAGCTAATTCATTTAGCCTTCTTTAATAGTAGGCCACTGATTATTTACATAGTTTACAAGTCATTTAATTTTTTTATTAGCCCTAGAGGAAGAAAGATGATGCCAGGAGGAGTGTTTGCCTCTATTTAGATTCGCCCCAGTTTACTCAGGACAACGCTGATATTCATTATTTTCACTTCGAATGCATGCCATGTTTAAACTAAATTCTGGGAGTGGGAGACCTTGTGAAGCTATTGGGAAGTTCCCATTGACCTAAAAGACACCTTCAAGATGCCTATGAGAATATTATTCTTCTGTGATCATTGAGCTCTCAGCTACTGTTTCTATATCTACTTCCTACTATCTGGATACCGTCAGGAGTGTAGGTCCCATTTAATCCTGCTCAGTCAGTGTCATTGCTTATATTGGTCCCTCTCTGTGGCATTTTTCTTCTTTTTTCACCCTGTGGAATATTCAAGGGTGAAAATTGATCACAAGCTGCCTGCTATAGTAGTGATTTGTAAGATATATGTGTGTGTCTACTGGGAGGTGATCTCTTCAACTAAACCACCAAACAGGCTGTAATAGTCAGAAATGACCAGAAATACCACTGGGACATGTCTCAAATGTGAACATACTGAATAAGAACTTCGCTATTCAATACAGCTACATACTTAAACAACGCTGTATAGCATTAAGCAATATGAGGGCATAGTCTAGAAGAAACAGCTAAGAAACAGTATCTGACTAGGAATTATGCTATTTGCTTGCTCTGGACTTGTATAAAACATGCTCTCTCCAAATAAGATTCTCTAACTTTTCGTGAAATGAAGATGCTGACTCTTTTTTTTTAGCTCATTCCAGGTGCAAATGGTGTTAATGTCCAATTATAGTATGTGCAAATGCTGGGAGAGGACAGTAAGAGAAAGAGGAGTGGAAAAAGGACAAAAGAAAAGAAAAGACACTCTCATCAGGGTTGTGCAGTGTTCCTTCTGTATATCAGTTCTAAAAAGTAAGGGATCATTAGCTATGTTTTTTTTTCCTCCAAACCTTGTACAGTTAGCAATTCTATTAATAATAAGCGCTCTCCTATTAAGCAAACTATCCAATTATTAATCCATTAGCAAGTATATTGCAGAAAACTTCATTGTAATATCTATTGAGAAGACATGTTCCTGACACACTTTTTTTTTTTTTTTGGGGGGGGGGGGGGAGTATCTTCTAATTATGATTTAAAAGGTTATCTTCCTAAACTTAATGAGGAATTAATGATTTGCCTTATTCCATAGTACTCTAGCAAAACCTTCTCACAAATTAACTGTACCTCCTGTTCTCTGCCTTGAAAACTTCTCATGACATGTTCAAGCTCTCTATGGGTTGCTCTTCTGTTTTGTTAGGAGCAGCAAGATTATATAAGAAAATGGCAGCAATTATGATATTAACATAATGGGAACAATTAGTACAGCAAAATCCAAGTTTTAATTGAAATGCACTCATGTCTGTTCAGAAGGTCTTTGTCATATCTTGATTTATCTTCTGGTTGTGATAATGTTCTGCTTTCTATTAGTGGGGGTGAAAGCAGAATGAAAGCATTCAGGCATACAAAACTCCCAGGGAAATATAAGGAAAAGCAACCTCATAGCTTTGATATCTGACAAGGGCTTAGTTATAGTGCTCATTGATAATTTCCCCTTGAGTCTTTTTTGAAAGGAACATTTGGAGTTTTATTGATAACCAGCAACAAGAAAGGACATCATGGAACCTGTATTTTGTCTTGGGAAGAAACCTTCTGAAAACCAAAAGTTTTGTTCTTGAAATTTGGGTGTGTGTAAGTTTTCAGTGTCAAAAAAAAAAAAAAAGGTGCAGGTTTTACATCAGCTCACGTGAAATACAGATGATGTTCCGCATCCTCACTGCCTGCTTGCTTTTTCTGTCTTCAGACAGAGCAATTTATGTCTTAATAACACTTTTCCACATAGAAAGGGATTATAAATATTGCCTTACGATGCAGGGTGTTGTTAAGCGTAGACAGTGAGGTAAGTGAGGCTGGTAGTGGTCTCATAAGCCTTCTGTCCAACTTTATTAAAGCTTATATTTAATTTTTATTTCAGCAAATAGTTACACTTAATTTTTAACCTTTCCTTAGGTGAAAAGGGAACTGAAGAATACTTCTTCTCTCTTTTTTTTTTTTTAATCTACTTTTGTCCTTTCTTAGGTCTTTCCCAGAAAGAAGATCCATTTATCGTAACCGATTATAACATTCTCCTTTTCAGTTACTTGGCTCCCTGCACTGCATTTCTTACTTGCTGCCATGAATACCTAATCCCCAATGAGAATTAGAGAAGCCCTATCTGCAGCACTAAGCAACTGTACGATGGAATTGGAGGGGCACAGGGCTGTCTGTCTGAAGCTGTCTGTTTATCCATGTAAATTGCCTTCTCTGCCCATGCAGTCCTCAAACACTTGAGTGAGGACAGCACCTCATGCCCACTCCATCCTTTCTCTCTGCTATATTGCTAAATGTCATGAGCTCTGACAAACAGCTGATTTATGACTGACACTTTGAAATCCCCTAGGAAAGTCACAAGCTGTTTTGAAGAAAAAGCAGAGTAATAATTTGAAGATGTTAAGATAAGCCCAACAGTTCCATGTTTTAGAGTTTTTCTGGGTTATACATGTAGGATGCTGAAAAGGATTCCTAAAAGCCAGGCATATTCAGACCTTTATGACCTTCTGTCATACCTTACAGGTACACAGAGTTCTTTACAGATAGAACTAGGAGTACTAGTTCTA